>JACEIK010001290.1:92292-123307 GCA_018107945.1 Datura stramonium
GTGAGAGTGTTTGAGTTTTATCTGTTTTGTTATATATCTGTTCTCTTGGAGCCATATCAATTTGTGCTATATCAGTGTCTTTCATTATATTTCACCCCCAAACTCAATTAAAAAAAAATCTTTCACATTCATTACAGACTCACCCAACACAATAAAAATAAAAATAACAATTTACCCTAAATAAAAACATCACTCTATCTATCATCGGGCAAATCGTGCATTCTAAGCATATGGGGCTACTAAGATATCACCCCCAACTAATATCAAGATCATCAACAACAAAGCATTTTACAATAGAAGATACCCATATCTATATTCATCATTTTAGCACCACCCACAGCATACCCACAATATGAGGTACCTTCAATTAATGATAAAAACACCAGAAATGGGTAATGGGGAACATTAGTGTGGGAACTTTCTAATTTAGCATTCTCAAATTTAATCACATACTCATACACTAGACAAAATCAGAGTGTAAAACACATAACGAAGTTTGGTATTGACCAACAATGGAGTTTCCACAAGAACAATTGCTTTAGCTTATTTAAAATATAAGTAGAAGTGATGAAATGAGGGGAATAGGAATAGGGAATTTATAGGAGAAGAAGAGTGGATATGAGAGTAGGTGAGGGGGTAGGTTCGATAGTGGGAATATGGATAGGTGGTTTATTGAGAAGTTAGAAAGTGTAGTGGAAGAGATGAAAAGATGAAGAGAAGGGTTTTTGGGGAGTTGGAAAGATTTGATCGGATTTTTAAATCCATAGGTTTGGGTCGGTCAACGGATTGGTCAATATTTTAAATAAATTGCATACCTCTACCTGTGCCTCACAAGTGGTCACCGGTGATTATCAGTATTTCATTGTTTTAACGCAGGTGACCGTCACCCTCTTTAGTTTACTTCTCTATATGTGGCGGTTGATCGGCGGTTCACGGATGATACCGGTGTTCTGCAGGTTGGGTTTTTGATTATACCTCAACTCCTAGGTGTACTTGTTTGAGCCAGTGCTCAACTGGTGGTTCGCGGATTATAACCGGCATTCGGCTGGTGAATCGCCTGTTTCCTCTCTTTTTCTCAAACTTTCTGCCTTTAGCTCATGTTGGACCGGCGCTGCGGTGGTGGACAACTACAGTTCCTGCCCTATTGTTTTCATCTTCTTTGTTGCACATCAACTAAATCCTACAAATCAAATACAACAAAAACATCAAAATACCCAAAGTAAAAAACGCTTGGGTTGTCTTCAAGGAAGTACCTTAGTTAACATCGTGTCACGATGGATACGTTCTTAATATTTAACAATCTGGAGGGTCATCCTCCGATTAAATCTCATCATCAAATGATTTATCATGCTCCACATCACCATCAAGAACTGCTATGACCTTACACTTATCTAATGTCTTGGTAGGCTGGCACACATTGAAAGTGGCCTCGTTACTACCTACATGGAACTTAAGCTCCCAAATATAAACATCAATCAAATCTCATCCTACTTATAGTAATGGACACCCCAAGATAATTTGCACCTCGATGTCCATCTCGCAATCCAGCACAACAAAATCAGCTGGGAGTATGAATTTTGTCCACCCTCACAAGGACATCAACTAACACTCCTACGAGTTTCTGAATCGACCTATGCGCCATCAAAAGCCTCATGGATGTAGGTTTGGGATTCCCCAACCCTAGCTTCTTGAAAAGCACTAGCAGCATTAAATTAATACTAGCATCGAGGTCACAAAGAGCTTTATTGAACATGCACAAGCCAATTGTGCAAGGAATAGTAAATGCCCTAGGATCTTCACATTTTGGAGCAAGGTTGTTGGACATCACAACACTACAATGATGGGTCACCTCCTTAGTACCTGTATCCACCACCTTCTTTTTCTTCAAAAGTTCCTTCATAAACATCACATATCCCGACATTTGAAGCAAGGCATCCACAAGTGGTATATTGATGGATAATTTGTTGAACATTTCTATGAACTTGCGAAATTGATTATCCTCCTTTTTCTTTGTCAGCCGCTTAAAATATGGAGGTGGAACTCTTGCATCTTGATCATTCTCATTGGCCGCCTTCTTTCCCTCATTCACCTTTAGATCATTCGAGGGAGTCAAATAAACTTCTCCATCATCCTTCCCTTCTTCATCATCACAAATAATAGGTATATTTGGCACCTCTTCCAACTCATCATTGTCATTTTTCCTTGGGGAAACAATGTCTTTGGTCTTAATGCCCACATCCTTCAACGTCTTGCTACTTCTAGAAACGATTTCGATACAATGACCATCTTTCTTTGGATTGGGAACAGTGCCACTAAGAAGTGCACCTTGCATGCCTTCAATCTTTGAATTGTCCAGATAACTCATTTCGGGCTTCCCTTGAGATGCTTCCGCTTTTGGAGGAGGCACATAGGGATTAGAACTTCGGTGATATCTCTCTCCTTCGAAGATTTTTATCTCTATTCCCCCATCAATCATTTCTTTCTCCCCATCCCTGATAGTCGTAGTTTCTCCAACCTTGATTCTCATCCCTTGGGTGCTAAGGGCCTTGATTGGCACCTTGATACCCAAGGAGAGAACCCTCCACTTGGGCCGCCATGTATTGACACTCCTCATCATAACTCGGTGGTGAAGTGTCATCATCAAATTGAGTATGACGTTGAGCACCTACAACATTCATACTCTTTACACTAGCTCCCATCACATGTTTCATCATCAACTCTAGCTGGTCATTATCTTAGCAAGAGTTTCATCTCTAGCCTCATCCCTTTTTCTCATTTTCGCATTCATAAGGTTTGGGGCAACACCACTAGAAGATACCTTCTCTTATCTAGTATTCCATACTCGATTGGTCTTAGTAATTCTGTTAAGAAGTTCCTTAGACACTCCATAAGGCTAATCCATGATTGATCCCCCCGCTAAATTATTTTCCACAGACTTGTTGATAGAATCCAATGAAGCAGCAGTTGAAGGACCTTCTAGACTTGTTGATATCTATTCCTCTTTATAGAATCTCCTTAGCCGAGTTAAAGGAGTTGAAGCAACAGTTGAAGGACCTTCTAGACAAGGGTTTCATCAAACCAGCAAATCCCCATGGGGTGCACCAGATCTCTTTGTCCGCAAGAAGGATGGTTCTCCTTATATGTGCATTGATTATCGGAAATTGAACAAAGTTACCATCAATAAAAGGTATCATCTTGTAACACCCCAAAAGTCTCTAAGACTAGACCCGAGACTAGTGAGTTGAGATATTTCAATGCCTTGGACTTTTGGGCTAAGTTTTGAACCATTCTAGATGTATGGATAGGTTTGAGCCCAATGAATTCTATGGATCATAGGTGTTAATATCAATCCCCAAGTGTTAGAAGTGTAGTGGATGCAAATTAAGGTCATAAGGAACTTTTAGCACAAAGTTTAGTTGAGAGACTTCTTATAGATTGAATTTTCGTATAAGTTCTAGCAAAGGTCAACTTCAAACGACTACAGATCTCATTTTACAAAGTGTTTTTGGGTTATTAAATATATCAAATTGAAGCCCTTTGGGTCTTATTTCAAACGCATTTGACCTTGCATCAATCGAAGATCGGAGTAAAACGTTATGAGCAATTTGGTGAAACTGCACCAGCATCATACAATGATTCGTTAGGTGACTCGTTAAGTCACCTAACAACTCGTTAAGTGACCCTTTAAGTGGCCAAAATTTCTAGAAAACATCAGTTTTAGAGGGTACTTCACGACTGGTCAAGTGAGCCATTAAGTCACCTCACGAATTGTTAAGTGACTCGTTAAGTGGCAAAATTTTGTGGAAATCCTAGTAGACTTCACGGATTGGACTCACGACTCGTCCAGTACCTTACGAGTCATGATGTCCCTCATGAGGACTGGCAGGGTCCTTTTTACTATGATATTTTAGGGGTGTTTTCGTAAATTTCTATGTTCCTAACTTCTAAACTACGTCATTTTGAGTATTATTTGGGACGTTTTTAAGGGTTTCTTCTAGTCTAATCTCTCATTCTCTCAAGATACCCTCTCAAACCCTTCTTCCTCCTCTCTCTCAAGGTTCAAGGATTCTTCAAGGAATTATTCAAAGACTACAAGGTCGAGTTCAAGTGGGAGATTCTTCAAAGCAGGTATGCGGGTTTTTCAACAAGCGTAATCTTCCATCTTTATGCCCCAAAATGTTTTTATTAAAAGCCCAATTTCAATTATTCTAGAAAAGCATGACCTAGGGTTTAAATTGATGGGTGATTTCTTCAATGTTTTCTTGAATTCCAAAACCCACTAGAATTATGAGCAAATTGTGATTATATCTATTTGAATGTCTTGAATTATGTGTTAGATGGTGAAAATGCATGATGTTAGAAGGTTCTTCATCAAAAAGGGCTTGAACGATGATTGGGGTATTATTATTGTTCAGTCAATTTAATCCATGACTCACATCCATGTATGAAATATGTGAAGATTGTAAGAATTCCCTAATAATTAGAGTACGTTATTTGCTAAATATGTCGAGATGAGATTAGAGTGTATGGGCTTGATTAATTGAATGTAAAATATGTATTCTTCTTGTGCTTTTGAGGGAACTGATTGGGTATGAGGTAAATCTATTATAATGGCCTAATTATTGCATCATTCTCATGAATTGAAGTGAATTATGTAACGGGTCTTATGAAATGAAAATCTATGTTTCTCCATGAATTCGTTGTAAATGCTTAAGGTCGAAGTTAAGTGCATGGATTTCCGTAAACCTAAGCATGTGAAACAATGTATCTATTTAAAAGTGTAATTTTGACCTGTGAACCATAAATGACTCTATGATACATGTTGAGTGATATGAATCCGAAACTTAATTGTTTTGGGAGTGTAATACATGATGTGAATCTATAGATGTTCACTGAAGTAAGACGTTTGAAGAAATATTGATTTGGCACCATGATGATACTAATTACGATGATAAAGCATGAGAATGATATTTTAAATTATTGGTCTTGTTGTTAGTAGAAAGTAGCCCTAATCCTTTCTAAATTAATGTTGTATGATGAAAACAGTGAATGTTCAACTTTATGACTAGCTGTAGTAGCATAGACAAGATGTATAATGTCAGATCAATACTCCTCATGTTCTAGTTAGCTAGGGACTCTATATAACCGAGAAAGGCTCCCTAGTTCAGTCAGGATCCTCCATAGCAGAGAGTGACTCCCTAGTTCAGTCAGGATTCTCCATAGTAGAGAGTGACTCCCTCTTTCAGTTTGGATCCTCCATAGTAGAGAGTGACTCTCTAGCTCAGTTGGGTTTCTCCCTGTAGAGACTGACTCCCTTAGTTTAGCAGGGATTCTCCATAGTAAAGACTGACTCCCTTCATGTATTAGCTTACCACATGGATTTTGGAGTCTAGACTCCCACTATTTTAAGCTTGTGGTATGGTTTTAGCCAAGGCTCCTCATGTTATGATCTCATATTTATGCATGTATGTTATGAGTCAGCTTTGTCATTAGACGACGGTTCAACTTCGTTGAAAAATGATGGAGAGCATATGCATATTTTTGGAGTAGTGTCTAGCACCGAGTAGGCTAAGGGCCAGTCAACCCTATGGCTCAGAACTACGCGCCAACGTATGTATGTTCATATTATTTGCAACCTCCCTTGTAAGCTTCCCCTAGACCCAAAGGGCCTTCAGCTTTATATCAATATCATGGTAGTGTACTTAGCCCTAGCAAAGCTTTAGACGGCTCTGCCCACTTGAGTGTGATAGTTGGGATCGCGTAAGCTCTATAGTGGAATGTCGGTTATATGAAGAGTCTCCCATTGTTCCTCATGATTTCAGTTATGCGTGCTCATCAGTCATGATATTATGTTTTCAGTAGGTTTGACCCAACGTTCAGTTTTTCTTATGATGTTTAGTTATATTCAGGTCATGATTGCCCTACTCTCAGAATCTTATCTTGATTATGTTTTATGATATGCATGATTTATGATTGTACATACTTAGCTGTTTTACTTAGCTTACATACTCGGTACATTCCACGTATTGACCGCATACTCTATGTTGTACAGTTTCAAGATACAGGCTCGGATATTCAAGCTCAGTTTCGTCATTAGCCAGACCTGCAGCATTAGAAAGTATATTAGCCAGAGTTGGTGAGCCCTCATCTTTCGAGGGCCCTTCTTTTCAGTTGTATCTAGTACTTTCAGTTTCAGACTTTAGTGAGTTAGTTTGGGACTTGTCCCATCAACTTGTCAATTTTAGAAGCTTTTCAGACATAGATTGTAATCAACTCCGGTTTGAGTTGTGTTTTCCGATGTTATGACATTATCAGACATCCATTATATTCATTATGTTTATCTTCCTCTTATTTATGATTGAGTCAGTTCATATGTTCATGCCATGGGTCGACTTGGTGCCTCTCGTGGTTCTTTATCTCGTGTCTTGATCCGGGATTATGATCGGGTCGTGAAAACCTTTGCTCAATTTGATCCAAAAATCGAGAGAACTTTTTGCAGGTTAGCTATGGCAGAAAACCATGAGAAAGCACAGGGCAGCAACCAGGATAAAATTCCAGTGCTCAATTTTTCTCAGCTAAACTTGGAGAATTGTTCTAAAGAGATCATCAAGCCGACCATCATTGGAAATTTTGAGTTTTAGGAGGGAACCATGCGGTAGGTTCAAAATACATATCAATATAAGGGAAAGTCGCACGAGGATCCCCACAGGCATTTGATGACATTCATGGAACTTAGTAAGAAATTTCACTATCAAAATGTGTTAGATGAATCTATGAAACTCGGTTTGCTCCCGTTCTCATTAATTGGTGATACAAATGAGTGGCTTCAAAATGAGCTAGTTGGGTCCATTACTATTTGGGAAGCTCTTTTCAACAAGTTTATAAACAAATTTTTCTCACGAGGAGAATTGAGGAGTTGAGAGGGAAGATCTCAGGATTTGTGCATAATGATGGTGAGACCCTAGCTCAGGCTTGAAAAAGATACAAAGGATATTTGAGAGATTTCCTGCACCATATGCAACCGAAGGAGATGATTGACCCAACTTCATAGAAGGGCTGAAACCAGAGTCTTAGATCATACCGGATGCTACAAAACAGGGGCAAATTTTATCCAAAAGCTATGATTAGATAGAGGCTCTGTTGAATCTTATGTCGGCTGGGAGCCAAGATTATAAAAATTTAGGTAGAGGATTTACGACATCAAAGGTCCTAGGGAAGCTTGAGGTTGATAGTGTAGCAGCAATAAGGGAAGACACTAGTCAGTTGATGAATGTGATCAGCAAGCTAGTGATCAAATGAGATGCAAGCCAAGTTCATCAGGTTCAACAACTTCAGACTTCACATCTTTCATGAGAGGCGTGTGGAGAAGGCCATACATACTTAGGTTGTCTACTAAACCCAGAGTCTATTTATTTTTTGGGTCAACAAAGTCGTGGTGGAGGATTTGTAGGAAATGGTTAGAATCATGGGTGCATAAATGCAACAAATCTCTATTATTTTCATGCCTATCTCCCTTGTCTATAATGTTCCCAATCGTTCTCTATTTAATATAAAACATAAAAGGTATTTATAAAGACATAAGGATCCTTTTCCTACGCTAACAGGGTGATGTTCCATAACTGGTGCCGCTTGAGCCACGACCGGTCATATGACTTGTAACAGGATTGTACGGGTCGTACCTGCTGGCTGTAAGTCCTTGGCTTGCTGAAATTTTGCTATGTGTTGGACCTTGGTCAACTCGTACATTCATCCTACGAGTCGTGAGTTTCTTCCATGGTCTGGCTCTGAGAACTCTGACTTTTTCTGAAATTATTCACGAGTGTTGTGGTATGACTCGTACCTTCCAACTCGACTCGTACTGCCTGAATTTCTACTTAGCATTGAAAATCCACTGAAGATCAGCACTACTCTGGATAGGATTCGTACCTTATTGTCATGATTCGTAGTTCCATCAATATTAGGAGTTTTACTTTGCGCAATTCTTCTGAATATTTCCATGACTCAATGTACGACTCATACCAGTGTTGTAGGGCTCATACTGAGAGTCGCAGGTTGTATTCTTCATAATTCAGCCATCTGAAACTTTTCACGGTTCTCAGTACGGCTCGTACCATCAACATATGGCTCGTACTGAGACTGTGACTTTAGCTCATTTTCTGCACTTTCAGGCTTCTTTTGCAAATTCTTGCTCAAACACTTACTTTCCCTGTAATAAAAGAAAAAGTGTCTTATATCCATATAAACACACCAAAGTTTATACTATTTTCTTAGTTTTGAGCGTCGAAAGTGTTGTAAACTCACAACACATCAACACCCTCAACTTAAGACTTTTGCATGTCCTCAGGCAAAGAAAAGAAAAAAACTAAACGTGACACTCAACTAGAAAATAAATCTAGGATACTACAGCCAATACCAAACAAAATTTGCACTATAAATTCAACAACTTTGACCCTTCTTCCGTGAACTAACATCAGCTAATGTACTACAAGAAACCACAAAACATCATAAGCAGGGATCAAGACATGTCATCTAACTATTAACAAGCAATCAATTCATCATCGATGCTTTTCACACATACCACTGGTAAGATTAAACATAAACCATGTACCCTCACAGAAAATGAAGTCCCCACTCACAGATATAGTAATAGATAAGTCATGGGACTGAACAAGTGAGACTCTCACTCTCACAAAGAAGTTCCAAGTACTGCATATCAGATACCATAGGCTTGCCCTTATTTTCTCTATTTCGGTATTTTAGATGGTCAAATTATAATCACTATAGGACTTGATGTGACTTGTAATGTAGGATTTAGGGCTGGACATCATAAATATGGGATTCTTTTGAGTGACTTACCCTTCTTTGGCACTACATACATTGGCTCCATCATTCACATATTTCACCATTTTTTTCTTTTCCTTCTTTTTCCTCCCTTTTTACCTCTTTTGTATGCATCTATATGAGCGTGGTGTGTTGTCAACCTTTTCAAGCATTATTCTTTTTGAATTTTCTTTTTCAATGTGTTCAAAATTTTCATCTCCTTTTTGTTTTCTTTTTCATTTTTCACCTTTTCTCTTTTCTCTCCCTTTTCCTCGTTCCCACTATTTATGCACCCCTACTCTAGCCACCTTCAACTTAGGCATTTTGCCTATGTTGAGATTCACAATTTCCTAGGAGGGACTAGCGCCAAAATAGGTTCATTATAAAAAAATGGGTACGGTTCATCGGTTAATCAAAGAATAATGGTTTATTAAAGGCTCAAAATTGGGATCAAGGGAATCATATGATTTTGGTAGGATCATTTAGGCTAAAAGTGAGCTCAACAAAAATGGCCTATGATAATATTCTAATCAACCATCCTGAACCTATGCAAATACCAACCAGGCAAGTTCTAGATCTTCAACACAATACTGAACTAAGTACCAAACCTCACTCACTCATGGAACATGACTTATATTCACTTTAACTGTATGGTTTATGCATGGCTTAACAAGACTACTCATGATAATACCCTAAATGACATTAAAAGATCCACAGAAATCATGCATGCAATAAAAAGTACACAACTAATGCATCAAAAAAATTTAAACCGTCAATTTTTTTCAAGAAATCCAAAACTAGTGCACTTTTATTGGCTAAGTTCTCCTAATCTACTTTCTAATTAAACAAAAATCACAAATAAGAAAGTAAAATCCTAAACATTCCAGTTATACTAGATAGCATGTCTGAGGTAAAAGAAACACGACAAGAGAAACCCTCGGACGAATCCAAAATCCCTAAAATACAAGTACACCCCCTGCCCTTTTTGAAAATTGTTCTTCGTCCTCGAAGCATGAACTACAAGAATAGAGGGAAGGGAACATACCTGCACCGCTCTAGGCTTCACCATTCATGGGTTGCCTCCCATGCAACGCCTTATTTAACGTTGCGGCACGATGTGACACTTGTGACTCTTCAGGCATCATCAAGGTATACTAACCCTATTCCTCTTAATTCCTCCACATCTCCAGAATATAACTTTATTCTTTTCCTGTTCACTTTGAACCTTTTTCCTTCTTTATTCTCAAGTTCCACTAAACCTTATGGGGACAAATGTACCACTCTGTAGGGTCCCATCCATCTAGATTTTAACTTTCTAGGGTGCAAATGGAGCCTTGAATTGAACAATTGGACCAAATCGCCTGTGCTAAACTCCCTTTTTGCAATCTTCTTATCATGGTAAATCCTCATCCGCTCTTTATAAATGGCCGCACTCTCATAAGCTCTAAGTCGAAACTTATCCAACTCATTGAGCTGGTTAAGTCTCAGCTTGGCTGCTTCATTGCAGTTCATATTTAGCTTTTTCATAGCCCATAGCGCTTTATGCTCTAATTCGACCGGTAAATGACATGATTTTCCATAAAACGGTTGGTACAGAGATGAACAAATGATGGTCTTATAAGCTTTTTGGTAAGCCCACATCGCTCATCGAGCTTCCTAGACCAATCTGTCCAGCTAGTATTCACTATTTTGGCCAGAATGGTCTTAATCTTCCTATTTGAAACTTCCACTTGTTCACTTGACTGAGGATGGTAAGGTGTGGCCACCTTATGCTTGACACAATATTTTTCCAATATGGTTCTAAAGAGGTGGTTACAAAAGTGGGATCCACCATCACTGATAATAGCTCTGGGAGGGTGTCACGACCCGAGAGGAGACCCAGATCGTAGACACGGGACAAGG
The DNA here is from genome assembly GCA_018107945.1 of Datura stramonium. Lineage (NCBI taxonomy): Eukaryota > Viridiplantae > Streptophyta > Magnoliopsida > Solanales > Solanaceae > Datura > Datura stramonium. Next base: position 103,015 of record JACEIK010001290.1, read on the forward strand.
GACCCCGAGAGACCCAAAGTCAACCCGTGGCATAAGCATACACTATCTCATTCAATAAGCATGAAGGAAACATAATATAAACTCAGCGTAAGTCTAACTTAACATAACGACAGAATAAACATATGAAGCTGAATACATGTCTAAGTCTGATATGCCTCTAATCATGACGAGCTGATGGGACAACACCCCCAACTAGCTCAGAAATACTGAAATTGAAAATACGCTCAAGCTAACTGAAAGTATAGTCCTCGGAAGATGAGGACTCACCAAAAAAGCAGGTGCTAGCTCTGATAAGTGGCTACGAACGAGGCTGAACCTGAGAACCCGATCATGCATCATGAAACGATGCAGCATAGAAAGTATGCGGTCAGTACGTGAAATGTACCAAGTATGCAAAGTAAGTAAAACTGCTAGAGTAATAATAGTCTTTTAAAACAATTCACACATATATGATAGCCTTTAAGGATAAGAAAAATATCACAAGCATTCATTATGAAATCATTCTTATTTTATACATGGTCGTGCATGGCCTCAAAATATCATGACTAAATCGAATGACTCAAGCTAAATCATAACATTTATATAAAAAGCTGAACAATGAGTCAAACCTTGCTTTTAAACATGCATGCATAAGATAATTATCATGAGTAATGGATATGTAAACCCGAATGATATAGATAGCGGGATACTCTTCACTTAACCGACATACAACGATAGATCTTAGTGGTCCGGACTATTACACACAAGTGGGTAGAGCCGTCCATAACCTTGTCAGGGCTACAGACGATACCATGTATCGATATCAAGCTCAAAGGGCCAATTGGGTTGGGGATAGCTCACAAGGGAGGTCCCAATAATATAATAGAATCAACCTATGTTGGCCCGTAGTTCTGGGGCATAGGGTAGTCAACCCTTATCCCGTTCGGTGCTAGACTCTTCTCCCAAAACATGCAATGCTCTACATTGTATAAATACGAAGCTCAACATCGTCTAGTGACGAAGCTCAACATGAAATCATGCATAAGATCAACATCGTGTGAAATGAAGCTTAACATTGTCTATTGACCAAGCTCATTATGGCATCACGTATACACTAGACATCGTATAAATATGAAGCTCAACAATGTCCTTTTGACAAAGCTTAGAACGAAATCATGCATAGACTCAACATCATGTGAAATGAAGCTTAACATTGTCATTGACAAAGCTCAACAATAACAGGCATCGCAATTAAGGATTTACGCATAGAGAAGGCTTTACTTTGAAACATACCACAAGCTCAAAGAATAGTGGGACCCTTTACTCCAAAAATCATTTGGTAAGCCTACTTTAGGAATATCATTTCATCATTATCAACATAAGGGCCTTGCCCAAAACCTTATCGTTCTAGAACCCATTCAAATCATTTGAAAACATTACAATTTGGAAAATTTCACTCCCAAATGAAGTAATAAAGTAAATTCAAGAAAATCATCAATTCTGCTCATCATTGGGCACTACCAAAAGCTCCATCATACTTGGTCGATTTAATCTTATTTGAAAGCATTGTCAAAATCATGGGTAAGGTTGGAAATATGATTTTCATCATCTACTCCATCATCATCACATTTTATTAGGAACTACCCACACATGGACATTTTAGAGTCAAATATTTTTTTAAAACAATTTTGGTAAAAGAAATCAAGAATAGAATCCGTCCAAGCTCAGTAAATCACCAATATAAACTCAATTTAATCATACCCATGAGTAGAAATGTAAGAATCATGCAATTAAAAGAAGACCCATACTTGATCATCACAAACAAATCACAAATTGATAGGGAATGGGCATGGGTGGTGGAAGGAAGCATCCACTCATAGCCTTACATACCTGGGAATGAAGAATAATAACTCCTAATTATCCAACTAAGATTTCCCTTGAAAACCTTGAAATTCTCCTCAATTTCTTCCCTTGAAACCTTCAACCTTGCATGCATGAATAAATGGCCTAATATGGGTTTTTCTCTGCTTAAAACCTCTCTTACGAGCTTAAAAAGTGTAGTATAGGCCCTTAGAACTTAGGAATTACGGAAAAGCCCTTACTGAAGTCGCTGAAAATAACTATCAGGGGGGTCCTAACGGACGACCTGGCGACTCATTACTAAGGCACATGATTCGTTGGTTCACCCGTCAAGTGCACTGCCTCGTCAATCATGAAAATTCATTTGGCTTGGTAAGGACCTCCTAACGGGTCGTTAGGACTGACGACTACTCGTTAGGTACCACCCGTTAAGTACACTGGATAAGCTTTACCATCTTTCTCTAGGACTTCCCCACGATTGACATGATGACTCGTGGTGACTGATCACAAGTCGTTACATCACCCATGAGGACCTCGAGTCCTTCATCATGTCAGGCCTTCCCCAAGAGTCACTTGACAACTCGTTAGGCCTCCTCACGAGTCATTAAGTTACCCATTCTACAACTGCTGCAATATTTTCACATTTTTCTCCTGATTCACTTCTGGGTCCAATTCTTGAGTTCTCGGGGCATAACAATATCTCCCCCTTGGGAACATTCATCCTTGAATGTTAGAAACAAGCAGGAAACAGAAACAAGCAATTATCATGCTCCAATACTGATTATTTTAATCAAAATTTAACGGAATGACTACCTCCGAAAAGAACCACATAGCTAAACTAAATTCAGGCATCACATACATTTATATAACATAAAGCCGAACCAACTCCCGAGTACACAACATAGCATATTCGTCTGCTGAATCCGTAGTCTTGACCAGTAGGAAGTGTGCAACCTTGGTCAACCTGTCCACCACTACCCAAATGGAGTCGTATTGCCGGAGAGTACGAGGTAGACCTTTAATGATGTCCATATTGATTTCTTCCCACTTCCAAGTGGGGATGGCAATATCCTGAAGTACACCTCCAGGTCTTTGATGCTCGGCTTTTACTTGCTGACATTTTGGATATTTTGCTACGAACTCCGAAATATCCCTTTTCATACCATCCCACCAATAGATTTATCGCAAATCTCGATACATTTTTGTGGACCCTGAATGAATAGAATATCTGGTACCATGTGCCTCAGGCAATATCCAAACTCTCAAATTATCAACGTTCGGAACACATAGTCGGCCTTGGTATCGTAGCACACCATCTCCCCCTTGGGAGAGAACCTCCACTTTATGATTCCCCGCCGCCTCCTTCAGCTTCCCCAACATTAGATCCTCATCTCTCCTTGATTTAACATCAACTACAAAGGACGATTCTGACCCATTGTGCACAACAACACCGCCATCGGTCGAATCGATCAATCTAACTCCCGGCCTTGCAAGCCAGTGAACATCTTTCAACAACTTCTTATTCCCCTCATCCACATGGGACACTCTCCATTGAGAGTCTACTAAGTGCATCTGCAACCATATTAGCCTTGCCTGGGTTGTAAAGGACACTCATGTCATAATCCTTAAGTAACTCCAACCACCTCCTTTGCCGAAGATTTAGATCTTTCTGGGTGAACACATATTGCAAGCTTTTGTGGTCTGTAAATACATCCACATGGACCCCATACAATTTATGCCGCCATATCTTCAATGCAAACACAGCCAATTCAAGATCGTGGGTCGGGTAATTCTTTTCATGCACTTTCAGCTGTCGAGAGGCATAAGCTATCACCCTCTCATGCTGCATCAACACACACCCAAGTCCAACTCTGGAAGCATCACAATACACCACTAAAGCATGGTTACCCTCTGGTATGGTCAATACTGGTGGTGAGGTAAGTCGAGCCTTCAACTCTTGGAAGCTTTTCTCACAAGCCTCCGACCACTGAAACTTCACCTTCTTCTAGGTCAACTTAGTCAAAGGCGCTGCAATGGATGAGAAACCCTCCACAAACCTCTAATAATATCCAACTAGGCCCAAGAAACTCCAGATATCCAAAGGATTCACCGGTCTGGGCCAATTCTTTACCGCCTCAATTTTCTGTGAGTCTACTTTTATGCCTTCGCTAGCACCACATGGCCCAAGAATGCCACAGAGTCCAACAAAAACACACACTTGCTGAACTTTGCATGCAATTGGTGGTCCTTGAGGGTCTGGAGCACTACTCTCAAGTGAGCGGCATGCTCCTGCTCGCTCCGGGAGTATACCAAGATGTCATCGATGAACACGACCACGAACATGTCCAAATATTACTTGAACACCCTATTCATCACGTCCATAAAAGTCGCAGGAGCATTCGTTAGTCCAAAAGACATAACTACAAACTCGTAATGACCATACCGTTTCCTAAATGTCTTCTTTGGGATATCAGTCTCCCGAACCCTAAGCAAATTATACCCAGATCTAAGTTTTATCTTCGAGAAACACTTAGCACCTTTAAGCTGATCGAACAGATCATCGATCCTAGGTAGGGGATACCTGTTCTTGACAGTGACTTTTTTCAACTATCGATAATAAATGCACATACGAAGGGAACCATCTTTCATCCGAACAAATAATACTGGTGCGCCCCATAGAGACTGGCTCGGTCTAATGAAACCCTTATCTAGCAAATCCTTTAAATAATCCTTTAACTCTTTTAGCTCGGCTGGAGCTATCCTATAGGGAGGAATAGATATAGGTTGTGTATCGGGAAGGAGGTCAATACCAAAATCAATCTCTCGCTCAGGAGGAATACCTGGCAAATCATTAGGAAAGACCTCTGGATACTCATGTGCTACTAGAACTGACTGGATAGTCGGGGTCTCGGACTCCACGTCCTTAACCCTAACTAGATGGTATAAACAACCCTTAGAAATCATCTATCTAGCCTTAATGTAGGAAATAAATCAACCTACAGGCACAGCTGAACTACCCTTCCATTCTAAGACTGGCTCACCCGGGAATCTGAACTCTAATGATCGGGTCCTACAATTAATGGAAGCATAACAAGCATACAACCAATTCATGCCAAGCTAAGACTGGCTCACCCGGGAATCTGAACTCTAATGACCGGGTCCTACAATTAATGGAAGCATGAAAAGCATACAACCAATTCATGCCAAGAATAACATCGAAATCGGTCATGGCTAACTCGATCAGATCTGCTGAGGTGACATTATGGACAACCAAGACCGGTAAATCTCTATACACCCGTCTAGCTATAATTGAGTCACCACTGGAGTAGAAACCGAGAAGGATTCTTAAAAGACATCAGGACTGACTCCAAAGCTACTGGCTACATAAGGTGTCACAAAGGACAAGGTGGCCCCTGGATCTAATAGAGCATAAAAATCAATATGTAAGACTCATAAGATACCAGTAACCACGTCTGGGAGACCTCCTACTCTTGACGGGATGCTAGGGCATAAAATCTATTCTCGCGATGACCGCCAGCTTCACTGGTAGATGCCCCCTGATGTGCTGAGCGAGGGGGTGGGGCTGCCGAGATAGAAGATGGGCCACGGCCCCCAACCTGATCCTGTCTCGCTGTTGGACAATCTCTAAGCATGTGTCCCGGTTGCCTGCACCCAAAACACACACCCGAACATGCCAAGCATTGGCCTTTATGCCCTCAACAACATCTGCGACAAGCTAGAACACCTGAATCTACGGGCCTGCTACTCTGACCCCTCGAGCCTGATGTGTGTACTCTCTGATCATGCCTAGGCCGATATGGTACACTCAAGGATGATGAAGCTAGGGCGGATGATCTCTGGTGGGTCTGCTGACGGTGCCCACTGCCAGACCTCTAATGGGAGAATTTGTGGTCCTCAGTCCTGGCCTTCTTGGCCTCTCTCTCTCTCGTATGTGCCGCCTCCATCTGTTGGGCGTACAACACCATCTGAGGGAAGTCCATATCATGATGGAGCATAGAAATCCTGCATTCCTTATCCAAGTAACGTGTTATCCCATGCATAAACCTGCTCACTCTCACCCTTTGGTCAGCCACTAACTCAGGAGCATACTTCTATAGGCGAGTGAACTCAAGGGAATATTCTAGTACCGTCATCTTCCCTTGCTTCAAATTTACGAACTCCGCTGCCTTTAGCTCCCTCATCTCCCAAAGGGAAGAACCGATCCACGAATGCAACATTGAACTCTTCCCAAGTGACCGAACCTACTCCAGCAACTATGTTGTCCTTCCATTGACAGAACCAGATATGCGCAACCCCCTTCAACTGGTAGGAGGCCAACTCTGCACACTCAACACTGCTCACCCCCATAACCTCGGTGATCTTGATTATCTGATCAACGAAGTCATGTGGGTCCTCATCTATATTGGACCCCAAGTATTCCGGTGGGTTGATCCTCAAGAAATCTCTGACTCGAGCCGTGGCTGCATTTCCATTGTGCGGAACATGCACAATAGCCTGCTAATTGACCTGAGCGGTCAAGGCTTGCACAAGCATCTGGATAGCGGCCCTGAACTCATCGTGGGCAGTCGGCTTCGGTGCTTGAGGCTCCTGAACTAGTGGGACCTACTGACGGCCACAACCCATGCAATCCTCGTGGCCTCCACAGTCTCCATTTCTCCTTCAATTCATCCTTCGAGGAGCATGAATTAGATTATGAAAGATGGGAACATTTCCTAAAACATTTGGTAGCCTCTTCGTCATAAGTGTGGTGCGCTTCACACCCATGAAAAGACTCTACTAAACACGGCTTTCAGACTCCCTAGGACACTTCAAACCTATTTCTTTGTAACCAAGTTTGTCATGACCCGAGAGGAGACCCGAATCGTAGACACGGGACAAGGGACCCCGAGAGACCCCAAGTCAACCGATGGCATAAACATTCATTAACTCATTCAATAAGCATTAAGGAAACATAATATAAACTAAGCAGAAGTCTAAATTAACATAACAACAGAATGAACATCTGAAGCTGAAAACATGTCTAAGTCTGATAAGCCTCTAATCAGGATGAGCTGATGGGACAACACCCCCAACTAGCTCAGAAATACTGAAACTGAAAATACGCTCAAGGTAATTGAATGTCTAGTCCTCGGAAGATGAAGACTCACAAAACAAGCAGGTGCTAGCTCTGATAAGCAGCTTCAAACGAGGCTGAACCTGAGAACCCGATCCTGCATAATGAAATGATGCAACATAGAAAGTATGTGGTCAGTACGTGGAATGTACCGAGTATGCAAAGTAAGTAAAACTGCTATAGTAATAACAGTCTTTTAAAACAATTCATACATATATGATAGCCTTTAAGGATAAGAAAAAGATCACAAGCATTGATTATGAAATACTTCTTATTTTATACATGGTCATGCATGGCCTCAGAATATCATGACTAAATTGAATGACTCAAGCTAAATCATAACATTTATATCAAAAGATGAATAATGATTCAAACCTTGCTTTTTGAACATGAATGCATAAGATAGTTGTCATGAGTAATGGATATGCAAACCCGAATGATATAGACAGCGGGAGACTCTTCACTTAACCGACATACCACGATAGAGCTTACGTGGTCCCGACTATTACACTCAAGTGGGCGGAGCCTTTCATAACCTTGTTAGGGCTATGGATGATACCATGATATCGATATCAAGCTCAAAGGGCCAATCGGGCTGGGGATAGCTCACAAGGGAGGTCCTAATAATATAATAGAATCAACCTACGTTGGCGCGTAGTTCTGGGTCTAGGGTAGTCAACCCTTAGCCCAATTGGTGCTAGACTCTTCTCCCAAAACATGCAATGCTCTACATCGTATAAATACAAAGCTCAACATCGTCTAGTGACGAAGCTCAACATGAAATCACGCATAAGATCAACATCGTGTGAAACGAAGCTTAACATTGTCTATTGATAAAGCTCATTATGGAATCACGTATACACAAGACATCATATAAATATGAAGCTTAACAATGTCCTTTCAACAAAGCTTAGAACGAAATCATGCATAGACTCAACATCATGTGAAATAATTCTTAACATTGACATTGACAAAGCTCGACAATAACATGCATAGAAATTAAGGATTTATGCATAGAGAAGGCTATACTTTGAAACATACCACAAGCTCAAAGAATAGTGGGAGCCTTTACTCCAAAAATCATTTGGTAAGCCTACTTTAGGAATATCACTTCATCATTATCAACTTAAGGGCCTTTCCGAAAACCTTATCATGCTTGAACCCATTCAAATCAACTGAAAACATTATAATTTGGGAGATTTCACTCAAAAACAAAGTAATAAACTCAATTCAAGAAAATCATCACTCATTCTCATCATTGGGAACTACCCAAAGCTCCATCATACTTGGGTCTTTTTAATCATTTTTTGAAACATTGTCAAAATTATGAGTAAGGTTGGAAACATGCTTTTCAGCATCTACTCCATCATCATCACATTCTATTAGGAACAACCCATACATGGACGTTTTAGATTCAAAATTTTCTTATAAAACAATTTTGGTAAAAGAAATTAAGAATAGAATCCGACCAAGCTTAGTAAATCACCAATATCAACCCAATTTAATCATACCCATGAGTAGAAATGTAAGAATCATGAAATTAAATGAAGACCCATACTTGATCATCACAACAAAATAACAAATTGATAGGGAATGGGCATGGGTGGTGGAAGGAAGCACCCACTCATACCTTACATACCTGGGAATGAAGAATTTTAACTCCTCCTAATTACCCAGCTGAGATTTCCCTTGAAAACCATGAAATTCTCCTCTATTTCTTCCTTTAAAACCTTCAACCTTGCATGCATGAAGAAATGGCCTAAGATGGGTTTTTCTCTGCTTAAAACCCTTTATTACGAGCTTAAAACGACATAGTATAGGCCCTTAGAACTTAGGAATTACAGAAAAGCCCTTACTGAAATCGCTGAAAATAACTGTCAAGGGGTTCTAACGGACGAACTGACGACTCGTTGCTAGGGCACACAATCCATTGGTTCAACCATCAAGTGCACTGCCTCGTCATTCATGAAAATTCATTTGTCTTGGTAACGGCCCTCCTAAAGGGTCGTTAGGACTGATGAAGACTCGTTAGGTACCATCCGTTAAGTACACTGGATAAGCTTTACCATCTTTCTCTAGGACCTCCCCATGACTGACATGATGACTCGTGGTGACTGACCACGAGTCGTTACATCACCCATGAGGACCTCGAGTCCTTCATCATCGCAGGACTTCCCCACGAGTCACTTGACGACTCGTTAGGCCTTCTCACGAGTCGTTAAGTGACCCGTTCTACAACTACTGCAACATTTTCTAGTTTTTCTCCTGATTCACTTTCAAATCCAATTCTTGAGTTCCTGGGGTATGTATAATAGAGGGACAAACCTGGCAAAGATGTGCTTCTGCAGAAATACTATAACACTTTTGCCTTCATTGTTTGGTAGTTAAATAGCCTCACCCCATTTGGAGACATAGTCTACTGCCACCAAGATGTATATCATCCCATATGACCTAACAAATGGGCCCATGATATCTATACCCTATACATCAAACAACTCAATTTCCAGAATAGGGATCACAAGACTTGGCGTACTCATATGCATCTTGGTGAATATAGGGCCAGTATTATCTGCATTGTAAGATTTTATGTGCAGTTTAGATACCAGTATGATGACCTCCAACTGGAGATGAATGACATGCCTCTAGAATACTCAGCATCTCTACTTCAGGAACACACCGACGAATGATCTCATCTGCACAAATGCGAAATAAGTATGGTTCATTCCAGTAATACCTTCTGGCATCAAATAACAACTTTTTCATCTATTGAGGTGCCAGGTCTGCCGGGATCAAATCACTAACCAAGTAATTCTCAAATTTGGTAAACCAGGGAATCAAATCCTTAGACGCAGCTAGCACCTATTCGTCTGGGAAAGCATCATCAATATCAATCTCCTCTCTTGCCTTAGCTTTAGACTATAGCCTGGATAGATGATAAGCTACCTGATTTTTCATTCCTTTTCGATCTTTAACCTCAAACTCGAATTCTTAGAGCAATAGCACCCACCGAATCAATCTGGGTTTAGCATCCTTTTTTGACATCAGGTACCTCAAAGAGGCATGTTCTGTATGGATGATCACCTTGGTTCCAAGCAAGTACGCTTAAAAATTTTTGAATGCAAAAACCATCGCTAATAGCTCATGTTCTATTACCGTATAATTCTTCTGGGCTGTGCTAAGGGTTTTACTAGTATAGTAGATAAGGTGAAAAATATTTGATCATCGTTGGCCCATAAAAGTACCAAGAGCAACCCTGCTAGCATCACAAATTACCTCAAATTGAAGAGACCAATTTGGAGCTATGATGATAGGAGCAGTGATGAGTTTCTCTTTCAAGCACTCAAAAGCCCTCAAACATGCCTCATCAAACATGAACTTTACCTCCTTCTCAAGAAATTTGCTCAATGGATGTGCAATTTTTGTAAAGTCCTTGACAAATCGTCTATAGAACCCTGCATGCACCAAAAAACTTTTTACTCCTTTCATGGAAATAGGGGGTGGAAAACCAGTTGTAACCTCAATTTTTTCCTTGTCCACCTCAATCACTTTTCCTGATATTTTGTGACACAACGCTATTCCTTCCCTGACCATAAAGTAACATTTTTACCAATTTAGGACCAAATTAGTTTCTTCACATCTTTTCAATACTTTTCCCAAGAGGTTGAGGCAACATTTGAATGAGTCACCCACAATAGAGAAGTCATCCATGAATACTTCACTAGTGTCCTCCATTATATTTGAGAATTAGACATCATGCAGCGTTGGAATGTGGTCGGTACATTGCACAACCCAAATGACATTCTTCTGAAAGAGAGCATTCCATAAGGGCGAGTGAAGGTCATCTTTTCTTGGTCTTCTGGAGCGATGGTAATCCGATTATATCCCGATTAGCCCTCAAGAAAACAGTACCAACCTCTACCTACCAGTCTGTCAAGCATCTGATCCAGAAATGGTATTGGAAAGTGGTCTGGGTCCAGTGGTTGAGTTTCCTATAATCCATGCAACCTGCCACCCTGTGACTAGTCGTGTTGGTATCAGCTTATTCTTCTTATTGGGTACCACTGTGATCCCACCTTTCTGTATACACTATATCAGACTCACCCACTTGCTATCTGCGATGTTGTAGATTACACCAGCATCTAGCCACTTGATGATCTCCTTTTTTACTACTTCTTGCATTGGGGGATTCAAGCGTCGCTGATGTTCAATACTTGGTTTGCATTTGGCTCGAATTGGATCTTGTGAGTTCATATGCCAGGAGGGATTCCGATGATATTAGCTATGGTCCAGCCAATTGCCTTTTTGTACATTTTTAGTATTTTGACCAAAGCTCCCACTTGATCGTCCAATAGATCTGCTGCGATTATTACTGGTAGAGTATTGTCTTCACCGAGGAATGCATACTTGAGATGAGCATGTAGTGCCTTCAGTTCAAGGATTGGTGGTACCTCCACAGATGGCTTAGCTGGCGACGTTGAACGATTCTTTAGATCTACGTCTAACTTCTTTGGGATGAAGTTATATGACCCCATTACATTTAAGGCGTTCACAGTCTCCCTGTATTCCAGTTTCCCGTGTCCCTCATAATTCATCAAGATAGCCGATAATGTGTCGATATTCATCATCTCCTCCACAGGCATTGGCAGCTTCTCATATTTCATCGGGATGTTTGAGAAAGAGATCGTTCCCTTGATGTGTCCTGATAGAATCACAAAGGAGAAACAAAGAAAATGTAAATAGGGAAATAACAACCAAAAGTCAAATACAAATAATTAATCTAGTCTTAGTCGTACTCCCTAATAGAGGCGCCACTTTTTCATAATGCTCAAACTCACACCTCCTGCTGAAGTATGAAGCGGACGTTGTCAATTGGGGTCGAACCCACCAATGAGGTTGGGGTCGAACCCACAGGGAATATGGAAGATCTAGACTAAGGCCGGTAAGTGAACTTGTTGGTTAGTTACTCCAATTTGGGGTTTTTAAGAAAAAAATAATTAAAACAACAATTGAAATTATGATGTAAATAAAGACTGAAGAATAACTAGGGTTTGTGTTCCCCGTGGACTCATGACTGCTTCAGGTCTACACATGTGATCAATACCAATGGTTATTTATAGAATTGATAACTAAGGTTCATCCAAATGACTGGTTCGACCCTATTGGATGTCTATACTCAATCATCGGGTTAGGTCTCATGAGCGATTTCAATTTAACCATTATCAATAAGTACCAAATTTAACTATCCTATGATCATAGCTCAAGTTAATACAACGATCATCAAGATCAAGGCTTTGTTGTATTTCTCTTTTCCTAATCTCTACCTCTCTAGGCTCAAGCAAGAAAAGAATTTGGGCAAGTCCTAACATTGTACACCGCTAAGAAATGTTTAATCATGAAGAGAATTCAATATAAGTGTTTTTCATTGGTTTTGAATCACTTTTGTGTATTCCTAGCTCGTTAATTTACCATTGTTCCCAAAACCCTAGCTATGGGGATTTTAGCCTCTCATAGTTGCAAGGTTCTGATATGCATTCATAATTAAACACATACAATACTACAATCGTAGATGATAGAAAAGCTTCTTCGATTAGATCAGAAAAACCTCAAGAACAATTGATAAAGATCAAGAAAGAATCCAAGAAAAGGTTGATTACAAGTCAATCAACTCAATTCTATATTTTCCCTCAAATATCTATTGTTTTCTCCTACTTGACTAAGGAGGCTAGAGTTTGGGTCTAATAATTCTCAAACTCACACCTCCTGCTGATGTATGAAGCGAACATTGTCAATAAAGAACCCAACAAAGATGTTGGAGTCGAACCTATAGAGAATATGGAAGATGTAGACTAATGCTGGTAAGTGAACTTGTTGGTTAGTTATTCCATTTTGGGGGTTTCAAAAAAATAATAATTAAAACAACGATTAAAATTATGATGTAAATCAAGATTGAAGAAAAACTAGGGTTTGTGCTCCCCATGGGTTTATAACTGCTTCGGGTATACCTAAATGATCAATACCAATGCTTACTTATAGAACTAATAACTAGGGTTCAACCAAATGACTGGTTCGTCCATATTGGATGACTATACTCAATCACCGGGTCAGGTCTTATGAGAGGTTTCAAACTATCCTTTATCAATATGTTCCAAATTTAACTATCCTGCGACCACAGCTCCAGTTAATACAATGATCATCAAGATCAAGGCTTTGTTGTAATTCTCTTCTCCTAATCTCTACCTCTCTAGGATCAAGAAATTAAAGAACTTGGGCAAGTCATAACTTTGTACATCGTTAAGAAACGTTTAAGCATGAAGAGAATATAATAGAAGAGTTTTGCATTGGTTTTGAATCACTTTTGTGTATGCCTAGCTCATTAATCCACCATGGTTCCCATAACCCTAGCTCTAGAGGTTTTAGCCTCTCATAGTTGCAAGATTGTGATATGCATTAATCATTAAGCACATAATTCAATACTTACAATTGTAGATGAGAGAAAAGCTTCTTTGGTTATATTAGAAAAACCTCAAGAACAATTCACAAAGATCAAGAAAGAAATCAAGAAAAGGTATATCACAAGTTAATCAACTCAATTCGATGTATTTCCTCACTTTCTAACCTTCTCTAAGTACTTCCAACATTCTCTACAGAAATAAAAGGTATTTATAAAGACATAAGAATCCTTTTCCTAAGCTAATAGTTTAAATTTCCATAACTATCGCCGCCTGAGCGACGATTGATCATACGACCCATAGCCGGATTGTACAGGTCGTACCTGCTCTCCGTAAGTCATTGGCTTGATGAAATTTGTCTAAGTGTTTGTCCTTGGTACAACTCGTACATGCTTTCTACGAGTCATGAGTTGGTTCCGTGGTCTGGCTCTAAAAACTCTAACTTTTTCTTAATTTATTCACGAATGTTGTAGTATGACACGTACCTTCTATCCACGACTAGTATTGTTTGAAGTTCTGCTTGGCATTGAAAGTCCTCTTAAGCTCACCATTGCTCCTGATACTATTTGTACTGTCATGACCCGAACGGAGACCCAGACCGAGACACGAGACAAGGAGCCTCAAGAGAGTCCAAGTCAACTCATGGCATGAACATATATCTAACTCAATAATAAAACTGAATAATCAACATAATAATCTTAGCGGAAGTCTAAAATAAACATAATGTAAGACCACACAATCTGAAGTTGAGTACATCCTTTTTATCTGAAAAGACTCTAAACATGATGAGATGATGGGACAAGACCCCAACTAACTCGAATAAGCTAAAAACTGAAAATACATAGAGAAATCTAAATAAGCATGGTCCTCGGGAGATGAGGACTCACTAACAAGTGTAAGATGCTAACTCTGAAGACTGACTATGAATGGGGCTGAGTCTGAGTGTTGGGTCCTGTATCATAAAATGATATAACATAGATTATGCGGTCAATACGTGGAATGTACCGAGTATGCAAGGTAAGTAAAACCGCTTAAAGAAGTAAAATCATTTAAAGACATCATAATGTAAAACATAAATAATAAGAATCCGAGAGTAGGGATTGAATGAATTCTTTTTGAAACCATGATCTCATCATAACATAATATAACATAACATCATAACTGAATCGATTGACTCAAAGCTGAAATCTAATAGTCATGAGTAAAACCGAACATTGAGTCAAAATTGCTTTAGAACATATATACATGTATAAATCTCATGAATGATTAACATGCATAATTGAAATCATGAGGAACAATGGGAGACTCTTCTTTTAACCGACATACCACGATAGCACTTATATGGTCCCAACAATCACACTCAAGTGGGAAGAGCTGTCCAAAGCATTGTCAGGGCTAGGGACGATGCCATGATATCGATATCAAGCTCGTGGCCCAATAGGGCAGGGGATATCTCACAAGGGAGGTCCCGAAGTAATATATATAAGAATAAACCTACATTGACATTTAATTTTGAGGCATAGGGTAATCGACCCTTATCCTACCTTGTGCTAGACACTACTCCCAAAAATATGCATATGCTCTCTATCATTTTTCAAGGAAGCTTACCATCGTCAATTAAGGATGCTTAACAATAAAATATATCTCAAATCATAAATCATGCATATGAGAAGCTTTAGCTCAAAACATACCGCAAGCTGAAAGATAATTGGGATCTTCTCTCCAAAAACCATGTGGTAAGCATAATTTAGAAAAATCATAAATCATACTTGAACATGTGGGCATTGCCCAATACCTTAACATGCTTGAAAATACTCCATTCATATTGAAAACATGATAATAAACATGGGTATCTTGAAAATATGCTTTTCATCATAATATCTCATAATAATCATACATTCTTCACAAATCTCATCTTTCATGAACTTTCTATAATTGGGCATTTTGATTTAATAAACTTAGAACATGATTTTTCATTAAAAATAACATAAAACTTGCACATGAATCATAATTCAATAGTATATACATATTTAAATCATACCCATGTAGAGAATTAGGAAATTAATGCATTGGGTTAAAACCCAATAGATTAGACATAGGAAATACATGATTTAGAGAGGAATTGGGTATGAGTGTGAAAGGATTCACCCACTCATAGACCTATATACCTGGGGAAGATCAAATTTCACCACTCCTAGAAATCCCAATGGAAAATTGAAGAATACTTGGAGAAGAACAATCATGATCACCTCCTTAATTTTCTAACTTTGCATGCATGGATATGAATAAGCCTAGGATAGGTTTTACCCTCATAAAACACTGCGTTTCGAGCCTTAAACGACGTAGTTTAGGACCCTAGCACTAAGGAATGATAAAAATGCCCTTAATGAAATTCCTAAAATTTCTATGCTGATGGTAACAACAACCGTCCTAACGGATCGTTCTTGGATAACACGAATCATGGTATCCATCTATTTTGTCCACTGCCCAACTTCATATTCTAAGGTTCAATCCCACGACTCAACAAGATGAGTCGTTACTTCATACAACTTTCCTTAAGGTCGTCCATTGCTTCCCCCTTCACGACCTGCAAGAAGCCTTCCCACAAACCACACCACGAATAGTTCCTCCTTCCAACGAGTCGTGGTTTCCTTCCCTTATATCGACTGGAGGTTTTACCACTCCTTCCCACGACTTATCACCATGACTTGTTGCTCCTCACAACGGGTCATTGAATCACCCATTATGCCCCCTAGGCTGAGGACCAGTCCCACCACGACTTCAAATAATGACTCGTGGTAAAAAACAACGGGTCGTTAATTGACCCGTTACTTCCAACTACCACCCAGCCAGACCTCACCACGAATGCTTCCCACGGGTTGTTGGTTGGACCAACTATCCATTAGATGACTTGTTATGTGGAATTTTTCCCAGATTATGTCAACTTCCATTTTCAAATTTCGGGTCTAATCTTAAGAACTTTTGGGGTATTACAATATCTCCCCCTTGGGAAAATTCATCCTCGAATGTGGGAAAACATACAGAAAATAGAGAAATTCAATCATTACACTCAAATACTGATTATTTATGTCGAAAACTGACGGAACAACTATCTTCGATTCAAACTACATGGCTAAGCTGAATTTATGAATCACACATACATCCATATACATAGAAACTTGGGCACATGAACTGAACATGAAAACTAAAAAGAGTCTTAGGAAAAACTGATACCTCAAGATGGAACTGAGCCAGTAGAGAATAAATGTGGGTATCTAGCCATCATGTCTGCTTCGTCTTTCCATGTAGCTCCTTCAACGTGCTGAGTCCTCCATAAAACTTTGACTGAAGCTACTTCCTTATCTCTTAACCTTCGAACTTGACAGTCCAGTACTTCCACCGGAACATCCTCATAACTGAGGCTGTCTTTCACACCAACACTGTCCACCGAGTTAACTAGAGCTGGATCACCAAAACACTTCTTTAAGAGAGATACATGGAAAACAGGATGCACGAAAGCTAATTCTGAAGGCATCTCCAATTCATAGCCACCTTGCCAACCCGTTTCTCAATCCAATAAGGGCCAATATAACAATGTAATACCCCAAAAGTGCCAAAGATTACACCCGGGATTTAAAACGGAAGTTGGCTGAAAAATTGGAAAAATTCCACTGATGGATGAACCAACCGATCATTGGTCCAACCAATGACCCATGGGAAGTAGTCATGGGAAGGATCAGGCCTGGTGATAGTGGAAACAACAAGCGATGTAATGAATCGTTGTTAGGTATAATGAGTCATCATTTTGAATCGTGGTGAGGACTGGACCTCAGCTTAAGGGAAGGTAACAGGTCATCCCACGACACATTGTGAGAAGAAATGGGTCGTGGTCACCAATCATTGTATGAGATGTAATTATTTTCCAGTGGACCTAAAGGAAGGTAACCACGAATCGTTGGAGGATATAACAAGTTTTGGTGAGGCTCGCCGGATGGAGAAGTACAGGACTTGAAGGAGGAAACAATGGATGATGTGACGACCTGTTGTTTGATAGGATGAATCATCCTGTCGAGTCGTGGGGTCGAACCTGAGATCGGGAAGTTAGTAGTGCAGATGACGGATGGATACCACGAGTCGTGGTATCCTCCAACGACCCGTTAGTTCGTTTGTTAGTCCGTTAGTGTAGATTTTTCAGGATTTTTCATTAAGGGTATTTTCATTATTCCTATGCTCTAAAGTCCTAATCTACATCATTTTAAGTTATTTTCTGAGTATTTTAAAATAGGTTAAGCCCTTCCAGACTATTCATTCTCATGCATGCAAAGGTTAGAAAAATTTAGAGGTGATCAAGCTAGTCTTCAAGGTTTTCTTCATCAATTTCCTTTGGGCTTTCAAAGAGTGGTAAGAATTTATTTTCCCCAGGTATGTAGGGTTATGAATAGGTGAATCCTTTCACACCCATGCCCAACCTCTTTCAATTTCATGAAATTCCTATCAAAACTCTATATAGTTTTACCCAATGCATGAAAATTTGATTTCTCTACATATGTTTGATATGATTGAGTTACTACCATTGAATTTCGAATTATGGGCAAGTTTTGTGTTGTTTTTCATCACAAATCATGTTTCACGTTTTTGAATCAAATTGCCCATTTATGAAAAGTTCATGAAAGCCAAAGTTTATCATGAATGTTCAAGTATTATGAATGGATGATGATGAAAAACATGTTTTGAAGTTACCCGTGAATATAAGAATGTTTTTGAATGAATTAGGTATTGTAAAACATGTTAATGTATTGGGAAATTGCCACATGTTTAATAATTATTTATGAATCTCACTTCAGGTCAGGCAGAATTACTACTTCTTAACTCCTCTTTCACTTCTAACCTTTACCACAAGCCTTATACTAACAGCTACTCACATTACGCATCAACAATCTCTTTTAACAATTACAACAGTGCTTCTTATTTAGTACTAAGGTTGAAAACATATAAAGGGACAACACAAGATTCACAACATATTTGTGGCCACTACTGGCGCCTTGCCCTTATCCTGATGGGCTGCTACTGCATAAGAGCGGTTTTGACGATGTCCGCCTCCTAGGTTAGAGGATGCACCCTGCTGAAATGAGCGGGCTAAAGGAGCTACTAAAGAGGTGGTCAAGGATCTTCTCTCACCCCCTTAGCCACCGCACAATCTCGGTGCATATGGCCCGCCTTGCCACACCGAAAACAAACATCTATGTCGGCCATGCAAACTCCCATGTGGTGCTTTCCACAACTCATACACAATGGGTACGTGATCTCCCTTACTCTGGGCTTATACGGGGTACTGGCTATGGAAGGTGCTAGGGTTGCTGATCTCTGATGGTGGTGTGAGTGATATCCAGTACCCGACCTCAGATGGGAGGACTCTAAGTCTCCAGTCCTGGCTCTCTTGGTCTCTCTCTTTTTCTTTCATCTATTCTACTTCCATTTGTTGAGAAAATATTACCAAACATGGGAAGTCTATGTCCCGGTGCAACATGGCAGTCCTGCATTCTTTGACCAAGGAGTCTGACACATTCACAAACCTGCTCACTCGGGCCCGTTGGTCGGCTACCATTTTCAGCTCATACTTACTCAACTGAGTGAACTCCAATGCATAATCCTAGACAGTCATGCCATTTTGTTTCAAGTTAATGAACTCTACCGCCTTTGCCTCCCTCAACTCCCGAGGGAAAAACCTCTCCAAGAACGCGGCCAAAAATTCATCAAAAGCTATGGGACCCGCTTCTATTCCCGAACTGTCTCTCCACTAACAATACCAGATATAAGAAACTCCCTTTAACTGGTAGGAGGCTAAGTCCCCGCTCTCTTTCCCCGTCACTCCCATAATGTTAGTAATCTTCTGTATCTCCTCCAAGAACTCATATGTTTCTTCATCCAGCTTTGACCCCAATAATTTGTGTGAATTCATCCGAAGGAAATCTCTTATCCTTGCTGTTGCTTCATTTCCATGCTGTGGTGTACGAAGTACCACCTGTTGAATGATCTGAGCTGTCAAGGCCTGCTCCAACATGTGGATGGCTGCTCGGAACTCGACATGAGAAACAAGATCCTCCATTTGGTATGCTTGGGCAAGTGGTACCTGCTGGCGACCGTTACCATGTCCCCTTCCATTCTCTCACCTGGGAGGCATTATCTACGAGCACGTAAAGCACGATTTAGGGGAGGAATTGTTTAGAGCTTCATACTCTACGCACGATAAGAATCATCAAGAAAGGGGAACTTTTCTAAAGTGTCTCATAGCCTCTTCGTCATAAGTGTGGCACGCTTCACACCCATGAAAATGTAACACCCAAAAGTTCCCAAGATTAAAAATTCAGGATTTGGAATGAGCTTAGTAGAAAAATCTGCAACGTTGCCTCAGTGCGGCTCGAGTTAGAGATTTCTTGAGGATGAACCCATCGGAGTTCCTTGGGTCGAAGATAGATGAGGACCCCCATGAGTTTATGATGAGATTGTGAATATCACCCAGGTTATGAGGGTGAATGGGGTTTAATGTGCAGAGTTGGCCTCACATCAACTGAAAGGGGTCGCACATATCTGGTTCAGGCAATACCGGAGCTTGTAGATATGGCTCCTCAGGATGTTATATATGCGGGCAGGAGGGACACCGGATGAGAGATTGTCCGGCCAGGGGGAAAGAGAGCCGAGATAGTCAGGACAGGGGATCCGCAGGGCCACGAGCTTCAGCAGCCTCGGCAGGGCGTAGGCCCTCAGGTTCAACAGGTAGAGGCCGAGGTAGATCAGGAGCCTCTAGCTCAGGTACGGGCTCAAGCTGTACCTATGCATTACCAGGGAGACAGGACTCAGAGGCGTCTCCAGA
>JACEIK010001290.1:130538-147124 GCA_018107945.1 Datura stramonium
ACTAGACAGCATGGTGGCCTTGTCGGCCCGCATAGGTTCCCCTTTATAAGTATGTCTCTGGTTAGCTGAAATTATATTTACAGGTGGCTATAGGCCCAGTTGGCCGGAGGCTGTATTTACAGTCGTTATATAGCCCGTTGTTTCTAGAAATCTGAGATAGAGCTAGCCAGGCACCAGATGTGCTTATGCTCACCAGTTAGCAGTCCAGGTCCTACTAGGGCACCAGGTGCCAGTCATACACCCCAAAGCGGGGCGTGACAAAAATTTCTTGGTAGTCCTCGTTTAATTCATGTGGAATATTTTTCTATGTTAATTATAGTTATTTTTCCCCAGTTTTTTATTTCAAAAAAAAATGATAAATATTGTGAGATGAAAATCTAGCCCTATTAATCGAATTAGAAAATCTGGGACTCTGATCTAGTGCTTTAATATCAAATTTTAGCTAGAATTTACAATTGTTGGGAACCTCCATGTTGCTAGTAGTATTGAATCTCAATTACATTATTGCTAGTTCAGCTTCAGCAGGAATGCTAGAATACTCAATGTCAGTATGAAATGTCAACTGATCAGTTTGACTTTAGAAATTTCTGAGGTGTCCGTATCACCTCCTAGTTTTCAGAATCAGATTCAGAATTCAGTTTATTGGTCCACAAGGCGGTCATGATAGTTTAGATATATTGCTTTGACTAGACCAGGACCCCAGTTCAGATTACAGTTTGTTCATAGACGGTTACAACGCTTCTAGATGAGYAGTTGTGACCAGTCTAGAACCCAGTTTGAGAATCTGGTCTGATAAGAATCTCAGGGTACTTTCAATTTTATATCCCTGATGAGTCTTGGGACCAAGTTCTTAGCTACCAGCCTAGTAATCAATCTAGGATTATCGAGTGGGAGTCAGAATTAGCACCGAGTGGACTGGTGTTCTAGCCCACCCAGATTCTCAAAACTACGTCGCCAACGTAGGTTACAACAGTTATTGGCCTAATTGGACCCAAAATTTTGTGATCACCCAATTCATGCCTTTATACCCTGGCAAGGTATATTGGGTCCTACCGGTGGAGTGTATACATAAGACTCCATGCTTAGCTCACATGGTTACATGTCGGTTATAGACTTTCCCACTAGTCAGTTTAGTCCAGCCTCAGTCCAATTCAGTTCATATCAGTATTCAATATTTAGAACATGCTTTGACCATTAGATAGGGTCTTCTAGACCACCTCAGCATTTCGGTTATTCAGTTCAGTAGTTACAGTTTATCATTGCATTTCTTTCAGTTCAGCATTTCTTTATTATCTATTTCATTGTGTTATGTTCCTCTCACTTACTCAGTACTTTCAATGTACTGATGCATACTTTCATGCTGTAGCGTTTTATGATACAACTGCAGGATCTCAGTCTAAGCTTCGTTAGCCGACCGCTCATCGAAGGCCTTAGCTTTATCAGTTGGTGATTCCTCATCCTTCGATGATGGTAGTTTATATTTTTCTGCTATACTTTCATGCTTTCTATTGAGATTTGGAGTTAGCTGGGGGCTTTTCCGAGGAATACATCAGACATAGTGGCTTTCAAACTCAGACTAGTATTTTTGACTTGTAGCGTTGTTTCAAAATGTTCTAATACTATTAATCAACTTTATTTCCTTTAAATACTTATATTTCTCGTTCAAACTTCCGTTGTATGTATTTATATTACTTACAATACCAGTGTATGAAAGACCAGAGGTTGAGTAGGGGTCACTTGTGACTTCAAGTATCGTGTTTCGTCCAGGGTGTAAACTCGGGGCATGACAAACTTGGTATCTGAGAACTAAGTTTATAGTATCCTCGGATTTCTAAAATCCGCATCGAGTAGAGTCCTCATCATGGGTGTGAAGCACGCCAAACTTATGACGGGGAGGCTATGAGATGTCATTAGGAAATTTCCCTTCATTTCATATTCCTTATCGTGCGTTGAAATTCTGTTCCAAGAATCATTCTCCTACCTCGTTCTCTACTTCATTTCAGTGAACTATGCCTCCACGAAGCATAATTGACGGAGAGCCAAAAATGCTCAACAGACGACTCCACCAGCTCCGGTAGCCCTACAGGATTATTCAGTATCAACCGCAAAATTTAGGGTAGCCATTCAGCTGCTCACCCAAATCGTGACTAACCAGGTGAACCAACAGGTGGTTCCAATTAATAACAATGGGTTCGCAGCAGCTGCTAGTGTGCGGTACTACACTCAGAATGAACCCTCTGTCATTTCAAGGATCCAAGGTAGGGAGGACCCCCAAGAGTTCGTAGATGAGATCAGAAAGATTACCCGTATAATGGGTGTCAGCTCCTCCGAGAGTGCTGACCTGGCTTCCTATCAGCTAAAAGGGGTAGCTCAAGTATGGTATGAACAGTGGAAGGAGGGGCGACCAGTGGGAGAAGGACCGATGTAGTGGGAGGAGTTCAACACCGCCTTTCTGGACAAATTTTTCCCTAGAGAGCTCAGGGAGGCCAAGGTAATAGAGTTCATGAACTTGAGACAGGGAAACAGAACCGTGGAAGAGTGTGCTTTGGAGTTAACTAGGTTGTCCAAATATGCTCTAGAGATGGTGGCCGAGCCAAGGGCTCTCATGCTAAAATTCGTGAATCGGATATCAAACTTGGTCCACTAAGAGTGCAAGACCACGATATTGAGCAAGGATATCGACTTCTCCAGTTTGATTGTCTATGCCCAGCAAATCGAGACTGAAAAACTAAGAGACATGGAGAGAAAAAGTTGGCAAGGATGGGCCAGTCTTATCAGGGCCACCAGAGGTCAGGTAGCAGCAACCACCCACAGCAGCAAAGGGCTCCAATGCCCAGCTCAGCCAGCGCTCCTACCTTTCGGTCCGGACAGGTAGGAGTGCCGGGAAAATATATCTATCTTGCCCTAAGTGCGGCAAGAATCACGGGGGAGCATGTCTTCAAGGTTGAGAGGGTTTTTTCTGTTATGGACAGCTCAGGCATTGGCTTAGGGAATACCCGTCAGCAGGACGAGGGAGATCACAATCCACCACCTCAGCAACTCCAACAAGTCGACAAGCTCAACATGTTAACACATCAGTTATGGAGGGCGGTCAATGCCAAAACTATTTTTATGAATTATCATCTCATCAGGATCAGGAGAACTCACCAGATATAGTTACGGGTATGTTATGTCTTTTCCACTTAGATGTATATGCCCTACTTGATCCGAGGGCCAAACTATCATTTGTGACTCCTTACTTAGCAGTTCAGTTCAGTATCAGTTAAGAAGTACTATCAGAACCCTTCTCAGTCTCCACTCTAGTTAGAGAGTCAGTTAGAGCCAACCGGGTGTATAGAAACTATCCAATCTCAGTCTGCAATAAATTCATTCCAGCTTACCTTGTAGAGTTAGACATGGTCGACTTCTACCTCATTCTTGGCATGGATTGATTATACTATGGTTATTGCCTCTGTTGACTGCAGAACTAGGGTCGTCAGGTTTCAGTTCCCTAATGAACCAGCTCTAAAATGGTTGGGCAGTAGTTTAGTGCCGAAGGGTAGATTTATTTCCTACCTTAAGGCCAAGAAGCTTATTTCTAAAGGATGCATTTATCATCTAGTTCAGGTCAGGGATTCTGATTCTAAGACCCAACTATCCAATCAGTCCCTGTTATCAGAGAGTTTCAAGATTTGTTCCCCGAAGATCTTCCTGGAGTCCCCCCTGAACAGGAGATTGACTTTGGCATAGACCTTACTCCAGATACTCAGCCCATATTCATCCCTCCTTATAGAATGGCTCCGACTGAACTTAAGGAGTTAAAGGAGAAGTTAAAAGATTTTCTTGATAAGGATTTTATCTGACCCAGCATCTCTCCCTAGGGTGCTCCAGTGTTATTCGTGCGAAAGAAAGACAGTTCCCTTATAATGTGAATTGACTATTGTCAGTTGAAAAAGGTCACAGTCAAGAACAGATATCCACTGCCCAGAATTGATGACCTGTTCGACCAACTTCAGGGAGCCAGTGGCTTCTCTAAAATAGATCTCAGGTCGGGGTATCATCAGTTAAGAGTAAGAGAGTGTGACATACAAAAAATAGCATTCAGGACTCGGTATGGTCACTTCGAGTTCGTGGTTATGTCCTTCGGACTAACAAATGCCCCGACAACCTTTATGGACCTGATGAACTGAGTCTTCAAGCAGTATCTGGATATGTTCGTCATTGTATTCATCAATGACATTCTGGTATACTCCAGAAATGAGGAAGAGCATGCTAATCACCTGAGGATAGTGCTTCAGACACTCACAGATCGCCAGTTGTTCGCTAAGTTCAGCAAGTGAAAATTCTGGTTGAAGTCCATGACTTTCCTAGGTCAAGTGGTCTCGGGTTAGGGAATCCAGGTTTATCCTCAAAAGATAGCAGTAGTAAAAGACTGGCCCAGACCTACCTCTCCAACCGAAATTAGAAGTTTCTTGGGTTTGGCCAGTTACTACTGACACTTTATAGAGGGCTTTTCTTCTATAGCATCTCCACTAACTAGGCTGACTTAGGAAAAGGTGAAGTTCAAATGGTCATATGATTGTGAGAAGAGTTTTTAGGAGTTAAAAACTTGACTCACTACTGCTCTAGTACTGACTCTACCATAAGGATCAGATGGATTTGTAGTTTATTGCGATGCTTCTAGAGTTGGACTCGATTGCGTTATGATGCAGCGGGGCAAAGTGATAGCCTACGCCTCCATGCAGCTCAAGATTCATGAGAAGAATTATCCAACTCATGATTTGGTGTTGGCAGCGGTAGTATTTGCATTGAAGATATGGAAGAATTATCAATATGGGGATCACGTTGATGTTTTCACCGATCACAAGATCCTTCAGTACGTATTCAGTCAAAAGGACTTGAATCTTCGACAGAGAAGGTGGTTGGAACTCCTAAAGGATTATGACATAAGCATGATATATCACCCGAGCAAGGCCAATTTGGAAGCTGATGCCCTAAGCCGAGTGTCCATGGTAGCGTTGCTCACTTTGAGGATGGCAAAAAGGAGTTAGCAAAGGACATTCATCGATTGGCTCGGTTAGGGGTGCAGTTAGTTGACTCATCTTAGGGTGGAATGGTGATGTAAAGTGGGTCAGACTCCTCTTTGGTTGTTGAAGTTAAGTCCAAACAGGATGAAGATCCCATCCTTCTTAAACTCAAGGAAGCGTACTCAAAAAGGAGGTTGAGGCTTTCTCCAAAGGGGGAGATGATGTGCTGCGTTACCAGGGCAGACGGTATATACCGGATGTCGGTGAGTTGAGACAGCAGATACTGGCTGAAGAAAAAAGCTCGATATACTCCATACACCATGGTTCTATTAAAATGTACCACGATCTACGAGATATTTATTGGTGGAACGACATGAAGAGAGATATTGTTGAATTTGTAGCCAAGTGCCCGAATTGCCAGCAAGTCAAGGTAGAGCATCAAAGACCGGGAGGTATGACCCAGGATATCAACATACCCACGTGGAAGTGGGAAGAAGTAAATATGGACTTTATTATGGGTCTACCTCGAACCCTTGGTCAACATGAATCCATCTTGGTAATAGTAGACCAGATGACTAAGTTAGCACATTTTCTCCCAGTTAGAACTACATATTCAGCTGACTATGCTAGGCTTTATTTCCGGGAGTTGGTAAGACTTCATGGGGTGCCATTATCCATCATCTCAGACAGAGGTACTCAGTTCACCACGCATTTCTAGAAGTCCTTTCAAAAGGGACTTGGTACCCAGGTCAAGCTCAGCACAACTTTTCACCCACAGATAGATGGGCAAGCAGATCGAACTATCCAGACCCTAGAGGATATGTTGAGATCATGCGCAATTGATTTCAAGGGTAGTTGGGATGAACACTTGCCTTTTATTGAGTTTGCGTACAACAACAACTACCACTCCAGTATCCAGATGGCCCCGTTTGAGGCATTGTATGGTAGGAGTTGCACATCTCCTATCAGGTGGTTTGAAGTGGGTGAAGCCGCTGTAATAGGGATAGACTCGGTTCGTGAAGCTATGTAGAAGGTACAACTCATTAGAGAAAGATTGAAGACAGCTCAGAGAATTGGAGTTTGTTGTCGATGACTAGGTCTATCTGAAAATTTCGCCAATGAAAGGGGTGATGAGGTTCCGGAAGAAGGGAAAGCTTAGTCTGAGGTATGTGGGACCTTACAGAATACGGAGGCGAATTGGTAAGGTAGCTTATGAGCTGGAGTTAATTTTCATAGTTGACATCTGTGCAACCTATATTCCATGTGTCACTTTTGAAGAAGTGCATCGAAGATCGAACATCAGTTGTGCCATTGGACAATGTAGAAATAAAGGATAGTCTCTCATATGAGGAGGTCCTAGTCCAGATCCTTTACCATAAGGTTCATAAGCTAAGGAACAAAGAGGTAGCTTCAGTCAAGGTCTTATTTAGAAATCAGCAGGTTGAGGGAGCTATGTGGGATGTATGTATGAAAAGTGAATTCAGTTCAGCTATGTATTTTGAAACGAAGGTAGTCATTTTATAAGTATTGATTTAAATGAGCAGTTTTTGAATATTATGACTGTTATTCTCTGCTTCTTGTGTGTTTTCCAACATTTGAGGACGAATGTTCCCAAGGGAGATAATTGTAATGCCCCAGAAAATCAAAGATTAGACCCGGGATTTAAAAATAGAAAATATGTAGAAAACTGAATAATCTGCACCAGGTCACATAACGAGTCTTTTTGTGACCTATGGGGAATGACCATGAGTCGTTAAGTGACTCATGGTGATGCCTGGGAACTTGAGTGGAATTTTGTGAGTTAGGTGACCACGGGTGTGACCACGAGTCGTGGTCACTGATCACGAGTCGTGAGACAACCCATGGTCAACAATAATGGGAAGTTGGGAAATTGAGGCAGTGTACCTAATGGAAGGACATCATGAATCGTGGCACCACAAGACGTGGGATGAGTCGATACCAGCAAGATGAGAATTTATGAGATTGAGGCAGTGTACCTAATGGATAATTCCACGAATCATGGCCCAGAGTAACGAGTCGTTAGGTCCCTCGTGGTGACCCCTGTTGCCAGATCCGATATTTTTTAGACTTCAGGCAATAGAACCAACGAGAGGTCCCAACAAGTCATGGTCTAAACCAATGACTCGTTGAGTGACCCGTTGGGACCCTGTTGACCAGATATTAGATTTTACTAGGGATATTTTGTGATATCCTACCTATTTATTCCCTACACAACGTCATTTTAGGTAAAATTTTAGAGATATTAGAGGGATTGAATGATTTTTTCCCTCATTCCCTATGAAAACATTTAGAAAACGGTCGTAGTTTCCACTCAAGAACTCTCAGGAAAGAGTAGAGCTTCACACCCATTGCAGCAAGTTCAAACTTCGTTCTCCAAGGAAATTCAACTTAGGTATGTGGGAATTCAACAAGGAAATAGTTCTTCCCTTGTATCCCCAAAATCTCTCTAGTTTACTCTATAAATCCTGGCCTTGGGTTTTTTTCAAATGTGAAGAGAATCCATGAAATTTTCCTTGAATCCACATAGAATGATATCCATGATTATTTTAGTTGTTTTTCCGTCATTTTACGATTTATTGATGATTATTCCCACGAAAGTGAATTTAGCCCTGTAGACTTTTCGAATGTTAAGAAATTTCTTGGTAGTCCTCGTTTAATTCATGTGGAATATTGTTCTATGTTAATTATAGTTATTTTTCCCTAGTTTGTTATTTCAAAAAAATGATAAATATTGTGTGATGAAAATCTATCTCTATTCATCGAATTAGAAAATCTGGGACTCTGCTCCAATGCTTGAATATCAAATTTTAGCTGGAATTTACAATTGTTGGGGACCCCCATGTTGTTAGTGGTATTCAATCGCAATTAGATTATTGTCAGTTCAGCTTTATCAAGAATGCTAGAATACTCAGTGTCAGTCAGAAATGTTAGATAATTAGTTTGACTTCAGAAATTCCTAGGTTATCCGTATCACCTCCCAGTTTTCAGAATCAGATTCAGAATTTAGTTTATTGGTCCATTAGGCGGTCATGATATTTTGTATATATAACTTTGACTAGCCCAGGACCCCAGTTCAGATTACAGTTTGTTCTTAAACGGTTACGACACTTCTAGATGAGAAGCTCTAACCAGTCTAGAACCCAGTTTCAGAATCTGATCCAATAAGACACTCAAGGTACTTTCAGTTATATATCCCTGACGATTCATGGGACCCAGTTCCAAGCTATCAGCCTAGTATGTAGTATAGGATTATCCTGTGGGAGTAGGACTTAGCACCGAGCGGACCGGGGTTCTAGTGCACCCAGGTTCCAAGAACTACATCACTAGCATAGGTTACAACATTTGTTGGTCTAATTGGCCCTAGACTTTTGTGATCACCCAGTTCATGCCTTTATACCTTGGCAAGGTATATTGGGTCCTACCGGTGAGGTGTATACATTAAACTCCACATTTAGCTCACGTGATTACATGTCGGTTATAAACTCTTCCACTAGCCAGTCCTATCCAGCCTCAGTCCAATTTAGTTTAGATAAGTATTCCAAACATAGAAAATGCTTTGACCATCAGATATGGTCTTCTAGACCACCTCAGCATTTTAGTTATTCAGTTAAGTAGTTACAGTTGGTCGTTGCATGTCTTTCAGTTTAGCATTTGTTTATTGTTTATTTCAGTGTGTTATGTTCCTCTCACTTACTCAGTATATTCAAAGTACTTGCATACTTTTATGTTGTATCTTTTTGTGATACAGCTGCAGTATCTTAGTTTTAGCTTCGTTAGCCAACAACTCATTGAAGACCTCAGCTTTGTCAGTTGGTGAGTCCTCATCCTTCAAGGATGGTGGTTTATATTTTTCTGCTAGTTTTTCATGCTTTCTATTTAGATTTGGAGTTAGTTGGGGGCTTATCCCAGCAACTCATTAGACATAGTGGCTTTCACACTCAGATTAGTATTTCAGACTTGTAACGTTGATTCAAAATGTTCTAATACTACGTATGAGCTTTATTTCCTTTAAATACTTATATTTCTCATTCAAACATCCGCTGTATGTATTTATATTACTCAGAATACCAGTGTATGTTAGACTATAGGTTGACTTGGGGTCACTTGTGACATCAAGTACCGTGTTTCATCCAGGGTGTAAACTCGGGGCGTGACAACGGGTCAACTAAAGGGTTGGTGGGAAACCTATCTTATTGAGGAAGACAAACAGAAAATTTTCCATAGTGTAAGAGTCAACTCTGCCGGACAACCAATTTTCAAGGATTGACAAACCAATCTTGAGTCTACCAATACTTCGATTTGCACCATTATTAAAACTTCATTGGAAGTTCAGGTATCTTTAGGGAAAGATCTTCTGAAATACTCAAAAATCTCAAGTGTAAAACATTTTCTGAATTTAGATTGTATAGGGATTCCTTTTTTACTAAGGTCTTTGAAAGACCTTATGGTAACCTTCTCTACTAGCAAGAAAAATTTTTAGACGGCCTACCTAAGTCCCTCAGAGATTTAATCAAAGAAGAGCTCTAAAACCAGCACTCTAGTGATATTATTCCTTATGAGCAGATCCCATACGGTTAGCTCACAGGACTCACTGAATAGGTTGCTCTTAAGATCTGCCGCGAGGATAGGGTATTAAGACAATTAGCAATAGATAGAGCTCAAACACGCTGAGACCTAGGATGTTTCTACAAACAATTTGCTCTACCCCCACGTAGAAAAGAACCCATTGAAATCCAACTCCTAAAAAGGAAGTCTCCTCATCTATAACTCGTATTCCTAGGTTTAGTAAATCAAAATCTTCTCCTCTAAAACATCAACTTGTAGCTAAGTAGCCATCTCTTCCTGCCCCTAATGATGGCAAATGTTAGAGGTGCACCAAACCTGGTCATATCGCCAAATACTGTAAATTCATCAAAAGAGTTAGAAATCTCAGTCTCAAAGAATCAGTCCTCAACCAGATACAATATCTCTTATTTCAAGAGTACTCTGGTAGTATTGATGATTAGTTCGAGAAGGATTTTAACCAAATCGAAAATGATGACTTAGAATCCTCCCAGCCTAAATAAGAAGAGAAAAATAACCATTTTGAAGCCAATGTTCTCTAAAAAGAACAAGATCTTCTCATAGAGGTTGTAAGTAGCCTACAAGATCCAGACCAAAAAAGACATTATCAAGATCAACTCAAAAAGGCTATAGATAAACCCTCCATATCTTCCTCCAACATTTTATCTCATCCTCACATAGAAAAAAACTTACAATATCACTGATGTTTTGAACAGATTTCGTTCTATCAAACCAAAGGTAGTAACTATTCATGATCTCCAATCAAATATAGTACTCCATAAGAAAGAAATCTGACAAATCAAGCTAGGCAAGAGTTAGACCGAATAGTCCTTCAAAAATTCTCGACCATGACAGATCCTCCTAAAAAAAACAGAGGTTGAAAAACTAGCCAAAGAAGCACAACAAGGAGAGTTTATCAATTATCTCTCTCGAATTTCTATCTGGCGATGGCCTATGAGGGTAACCGCAGTGGTCAATAAATCATTCATTTTAGACACAATTTCCCTTTATGATACTGGTGTAGAACTCAATTATGTCAAAGAAGGTCTCATCCCAACTAAATACTTTGAAAAAACAAAGGAGGACCTTAGATCTACTAATGGAAATAGATTAGGGATCATCTACCTAATCAGCTACAAGCTCTCTTATGTAGAAGTAAGAACTTCCATAGGAACATCTACCTTATCAGCTTCTATCTCATTCGTACTGGTGAAGGACATAACAAATTCAGTAATTCCAGGCACTCCTTTCATTGAGGGACTCATCCCATTTAGGGTCACTCATCAAGGAATCATAATTGAATGCAACAATGTTTCCCTTCGTTTTGACAAACCCCTTGTTACGATGAATCTTGTCTACCTTAAAGCATAAGGAAAGCCAGATTAACTTTCTCAAAGAAGAAGTAGCTTTTCAAAGGCTACAACAGCAAGTTTAAGAAACTCTCCTTCAATCCAAAATCAAGACCCTTGAAACATAATTTAAAAAAAAACTATGTGCAAATTTACCCACAGCCTTCTAGAATTGCAAAAAAAATACATGAGGCTTCCTTAGAACCTATTTATGAAATTAAAATTCCTATGAAAGCTCGCCTCATAAAAATGAACTATGAGATAACAATTCATTGCCATGAAGAAACCAATGATTTTCTTGGCAAACAAATCATATCTCCAAGGAAATACCCTTGGAGTTGCGCTACCTTTTACGTCAATAGAAGTTCCAAAATTGAATGAGGAGTCCCTTGCTTAGTCATCAATTATCAACCATTGAATACTACCTTCCATTACATTAGGTATACTATTCCTAATAAGAAAGATTTACTCTAGCGACACTATGCTGCCTCGAGTTTCTAAAAATTTGATCTAAAATTGGTTTTTGGAAATTTTAAATTGATCCCAGAGATCGATGCAAAAATTCTTTGATAGTACCATTAGGAAAATATGAATGGAATGTCATGCCCTTTGGACTAATATTACACATTCATAATTTCAAAGAATAATGAATGACATTTTCAATCCCTTCTAAAAATTTATAATTGTTTACATTGATGATTTTTTTATGTTCTCCGCTAGCATTGATCAACATTTCAGGCACCTAAGAACTTTTTTCAAGGTGATCGAAGCAAATGGCTTAGTTTTGTCTAAAACTAAGTACATTTTTTTTCAAATTAACATCTGCTTTCTTGGGCACAATATCAAACAAGGTACTATCATCCCCAGTCAATGATCTATCCAATTTTAAGAAAAAATTTCTAATCAAATTTTAGACAAAACTCAACTCCAAAGACTCTTGGGGTTTGTTATTTATGTAGCAGATTTTATTTTAAGACTTAGCAGTTTTCTAAGACCCCTCCAAGATAGATTGAAAAACCCCAAACTCCGTGGACCCATGTTCACACCAATGCTATTAAGGACATCAAATAAAAGATTAAGCATCTTCCTTGTCTATCCCTTCCTAATCCCTTTGCATTCAAAATAGTCGAAACAGATGCATCAAACATTGGTTAGGTGGCAATTTGAAGCATAAGAAAAATGATAAGGAACATATTATTGCATTTGCATCCAAACATTGGAATAAGGCCCAATAAAATTATCAAACAATTAATAAATAAATTTTGGCGATTGTTTTACGTATTTCAAAATTTCAAGCTGATTAGTTAAATTAAAAAAATTTGTTACAAATTGACTGTAAAGCCACAAAACCTGTTTTATAAAAATATGCTGAAAATCTTGCCTCTAAACATATATTTTCTAGATGATAAGCTATTTTATCTATTTTTTATTTTGATATAGCATATATCAAAGGGAGCTGCAACTCTATTCTAAATTTCCTTACAAGTAAATTGTTGCAGGGATGGAAAAATTAGTAGAAAAAAGAAGGCGTCGGAGGCCCTAGAGTCCTCACAATTTCCAACCCTCAGTCTACTAGGTGAAAAAAAATTAACGCTAGTGTAACAACAAACAAATTCTCAACAACAAGCTATCTCCAAGCAACAAACAAAATCAATTGCCTCCAAGCAACCTTAAAAAGAAGCAGCTGTCCTAAGCCAACACAAACATCAAACTCCAGCGGATTATGCCATGAAGGGAATTCTACCATCATATCTCTTGGAAAATGCAGCTCTACTTTTCATTTCTAGTACAAAGAAATGGGCCGACCTAGTTGAGGAAGAAGCACAAAATAGACAGCTAGCTCAAACCATGCCCACCCCATGGACAGCGGAAGATTTTCAAAACTGGCGCTCGATCATGGGCTTCAAGGATACTACGGCCCTGACAAGTCCCAACATAAGAGAATTAATGAATTAATATCTCTTCTTCAAAAATATGTGTTCAACTATGGAGGCCCAAAAGCCACGCATCCTCTTCTTCACATTCAGTGGTTACTAGAAGCACCACCAAAAATGTTTTGGAGGCAGTGAGCCCCATCGAATTTTCTTATAATTTTCCACAAAGAACTGGCACGGTACATTTGGTACCAAACAAAATACTTTTTTCAAATAAAGGTTCCTCCCCTGATGAATCCACTTATTTCAAGAATGACAATGTTTATTCACTAATTCAAATTAAGCCCGAGTTTTGAAACTCAAACCCCCAAGAGGTGGCTAAAAAAATGCTTAGCCCTTCATCCAATTTTGTCCCAAAAACATTCTTATGTACCCAAAAGTTCTATGAATTCATTGTCACAGATATGAGAACCTTCTTATTCATGCCCCACAAAGACAAACAAATGCAAACATTTGTTACCTATACCATGGTGTGGATTAACAAATAATCTCATGTATGGAATGAGGAAGAACACAGCCAAATATAGAAAACATTCCCAACCAATCGAACGCAAAAATTACAATTATTTTTACTACATAGTAGCATGGATGAATGCATTCACCTTCCAAAATGAGCTCAACAAACATTCCAGGTTTCTTCTATGGATCAAACAACTAACCTATGACTTCTCTCAGAGGTTTTTTCATCAATGGTAGTCGACTTACGGTCACAAAGCTGAAATCCTTCCTCCCCCAATTTGCGAAGGATATGAATATTTTTACAAAAGGTTTTTTAGTGAGAAACAAATACCCTTGATGTTGCAATTATCCCATAGGTTTCATATAACATGGATCTACTCATAGAAAGTTTCTTTCCACAAACCAGAAGGACACAAAAGGCTCCCATGGTAAGCCCTTCAAGGCCATTCTAAATGGTATAAGAGTTGGAACCCTTTATAAGCTTACATAGCAGATGTGGAAAAATGGTTGCTGCAAAATCCAAAGTATCTGGCCCCAAGAGATGCCACCCAAATATCATTTTTATAACAAAAATCCATTGCAGTTGCCCAGCTGGCCAACTCAAGCAATAGGGGAGATTTTATCCAGCAGATGGAAGAAATCCTCCAACAAATTTAAAAGAACCCCCTACCAAGTACCCTGAAGTGAACCCCTTAAAATAATTGGGGAAGAAGGATAGGAAGCAAAAAAGTAAATAATTACAATTGCAAGAATATTAATAGAGATGCAATAAGTAAATTATGCAGCAAGGAAGACCATATATTAAATAATGCAATAATTAAAAGATGGTTAATGAAATAATTAAACGTAGGTGGCTATAACAACCATATATAGAAAAGAAAAGGAATAGTTAGAAAAATAATAAAAGCAAGGTTAGAAAATTGAACTTTGACATAAATACCAAATGAACTTAAAGTATTACAAGAAATGAAAAAGGAGCAAGCTCTAACCAAGTGTGTGNATATATAGTTTAGGCAGTGGAATTGGTTTCACGTCGTACGACTTGCTATGCAGGAAGAGGGCCATGACGCTTAACCCCTTACATAGGGTGAGGGTCAGCATGGCATGGTCCAATGTGGACTGCCTTTGGGTCATTTCGTCCATTCGTTCATCAACTTTGTTTACGTCTCCAATCCCCCGATACATTCATACTAAATATTCCCCATTGTTAATGTCCTCTAACATTTGCATATACATTCTTAGATCTTCCAACCATAGGAATACTCATATCATGTAGCTGGCAGACATTTTATAGGATGTGACATCATTCCTCCCTTAGAAACATTCAACCTTAAATGACATTCAAACTAGGAGGTTTATCCCTTTAGGCATTGCTGGGAATATTTCGGTAGCATCTCCTTTATATTATGGACTATCTGGATACCTGAAACACAGAAGAGACCACTCTAGGCATCTCACATAATGTCACACATAAATAAAGATCATAGCCCCACAACCGTAATGCAAGCAACATACAATGATAACAATAAGCAGCAACGTCAAACCTGTATAGATATCTCACCTCAACTATAATAATATTAATCAATCTATTATCACCCTGGGATCTTGGAAAAGTGAGGGTTTCAGGATCTTATATCATCCTTAGCTTCCCAGGTAACTTCTTCTCTATCCCTCTTCCTCCACAAGACTTTAATTAAAGCGACAACTTTGTTCCTCAATCAACGGACCTACTAATCAAATATGGGAGCTGGAGTTTCCTCATAGGACAATGCCTCTGTGATCTAAACATCCTCAACTGGGACAACTTGAGGAGGATCTCCTATGAACTTTCATAGCATCGATACATAGTAAACTAGATGACCAGATTTTAGCCCTAAAGGAAACTCTAACTCATAAGCTACCTGGCTTATCTTTCTGAGGATCACAATACAGTTGATGAGTCTCGAGTTGAGCTTTCCCTTCTTTTCATATCTCATAATACCCTTCATAGGTGAGATATTCAGGAATACCCAGTCGTCGATATAAAAATCTAAGTCTCCACATCGTACATCAAAGTAAGACTTCTGATGACTTTGGGCTATCAGTATTCATTTTCTAATGAGATTAACATTTTCTTCAGACTAATGTTTCATGTCAGGTCCAATCAGCTCTGACTTGCCTACTTCAAACTTTCCTATGATGGACCTATATTTCAGCCCATATAAAGCCTCGTAAAGAGCCATCTTAAAGATAGAATGGTAACTATTACTATATGAAAACTCAATATTAGATAGATGATCATCCCAAATTCTTCTAAATTCTTGCATGCATGCTCGTAACATATCATCGAGTGTCTGATTCATGTGCTTAGCCTAGCCATTAATCTGGATATGAAAAGTTATACTTAAATTAACCAATGTCTCCAAACACTTCTGGAATAACTGCTAAAAATTTGTTGTGAACTTTGATCCTCTATTACAAATGATAGATACTAGGGTACAATGTAGCCTGACAACCTTTCTAATTTATACCTCAGCATAATTCTCCGTGGAGAACATAGTCCTAACTTGTAAGAAATGGGTTGATTTCGTCAGTCTATCAATAATGACCCTAATAGAGTAAATTTTTTTCCTAGTATAGGCTAAGCCTATAACAAGCTCCATGTTGATTGCTCCCCATCTCACATAGGATGAGTTAGCCCCCTAGGCCTTTGATGTTCAACTTTTACCTACTAGAAATCAGGACACTATACTATGAACATAGTGATATCGTTCTTCATTCCATGCCACCAATAATTTTATCTATATCATGGAACATATTTGTCAAACTCATGTGAAGATAATAGCAAGAATAATATACTTCTATAATAATTTCTTAGCGCAGCCCTGGCACATCAGGAACATAGAGTCAACCTCAAAATCTCAAGACTTCGTCTCCTCCCATCTCAAAGGACAATGACCCTTCCTTTCGAGCCTTGCCTCTTAGCTATATCAGGCTAGGATCTTCATATTATTTCTCTTTTACCTCTATAACAAGTGATGTCACTGCAATATTTTGAATTACCACTCCACTATTATCTAGGTCCATTAATCGTCGGACTCCGAACCTAGCTAAGTGGAGTAGCTCTTGAGCCAATCCTCTCTTTTCTAATCTCAAATACGACATGCTGCCCATGGATCTATGAATAAGGGCGTCAACTATAACTTTACCCTTCCTTAGGTGATACAAGATAACTTTCAGAAACTTAAAACAACAACATTATCGCAGGTTAAACT
>JACEIK010001290.1:147198-183005 GCA_018107945.1 Datura stramonium
CTCTTATGATTTTTAAAGATGTCAATATGAACATCATATAAATATTTCCTCCATACCTTTAGAGCATGAACAACTGCAGCCAATTGTAGCTCATGGCTCGGGTAGTTCTCCTCGTGCTTCTTCAACTATCTTGAAGCATCGATAATCGCCTTGTTGTGTTACGTCAGAGTACATCCTGACCCATTTGCTGAAGCTTTAAAATATACATCATAACCTTCTGAACCCTCTAATAAGGATAATATTAGTGCAGATGTTACTCCTTCTTTCAATTCATGGAAACTCTACTCACAAGTCGCGTTTGGAATTTAGCTGCCTTCTGAGTCAGCTTCGTCAATGATTTCGACAGTGTAAAGAATCCTTCTACAAATTTTCTATAATACCCAGCTAATCCCCAAAAGTTACGAACTTCGATTAGAGTGTTAGGTCTGGGCCAAATCTTTATGGCCTCTATCTTCTGCAGGTCAACCTAAATGCTTGTTTGTGACTCATTTTGATCCTTGAAGTCCATAGAATTTAACCAAATCTCATATTTAGAGAGCTTCCATACAGCTTGCGATCTCAGATTACCTAGAGTACTACTAAATAATTATCTCTGTGGTTAACTTTTAAAACGATTTCTATAGCACCTGTAGTGCTAAAATAAATTCCTAGATTCAATGGAGTAATATGGGGCAATGTAGATCCTAGATCTGCCAATCATAAACTATATGGGAGAAACCATTCAATGCACCTGCCTTAATATCTGCTAATGACTCTAAGTCCTATCAACCAGCTAATGCATAGGTGTGGTTCTGATCTTTTTTAGAACTCCATGCTACCGTCTTACCCTCTCCTTCATCCACTGATATTTGGGGTTCGTGCCCCATATATAATACTGGCGAGAATACTACTAGTCAGGTTTACTAACCCATACTATCTTTACTCTTATGTCACGACCCAAACACAAGACCGGATCGAGATACAAGAAAAAGAACACCAAGAGGCTCCAAGTCGACCCATGGCATGAACAGGACATCTAAAGCTCGTCATAACAAATGCGAAAAGTCTATCATGAAATAGTGGATGTTTGAGAATATAATAACATCTGAACATCTGACATAACACAATTCTGAAGCTAAATACATACTATGTCTATTAAGCCTTTACATATTGACGAGTTAATGGGACAAGACCCCAACTAACTGACTAAAAGACTGAAACTGAAAATAGTAAACATAAGTTGATAAAAAGATTCTCGAAGGATAAGGATTCACCAACTCTGGCTGAGGGATGCAAAACTCTGAGCATCAGGCTAACGGTGGGACTGAAACTAAATGTCCAAATCTATATCGTGAAACGATACAACATAGAGTATGATCAGTACTTGGAATGTACTTAGTAAGCAAGGTAAGTAAAAATACTAGGTAAGTAAAAATGCTAGGTAAGTAAAATCGAAAATCACGCATATCATAAAAACATGTCATCATAAGATCCTGAGAATAGGGCTTGCATGCTATTATCTGAAAACATGATTTAAATATAATATCTAAATCAAATGACCCAAATTTGAAATTGATTATTCATAAGTAAAACTGAAGATTTGGGCCAAACCTTCTAAAAATATAATATCATGACTAATGAACATGCATAACTGAATTAATGAGGAACAATGGGAGACTCATCATATCACCGATAATACCATGATAGAGCTTACATGGTCCCTACTATTTCACTCAAGTGGGAAGACTGTCCAAAACCTTGCAAGGGTTAAGGACGCTACCATGATATCGATATCAAGCTGAAGGCCCCTTGGGGAAGGGGAAGCTCACAAGGGAGGTCCCAAATATCTTATCATACCTACGTTGGTGCGTAGTTATGAGGCACAAGGTTGACTAACTCTTAGCCTACTCGGTGCTAGACACTACTCCCAAAACATGCTCTCCATTATTTTTCAACGAAGTTGAACCATTGTCTAGTAACAAAGCTGAATCATAACATGATATACAAAAATTTGAAAACATAACATGAGGAGCCTTTGCTAAAATCATACAACAAGCTGAAATTAGTGAGAGTCTAGACTCTAAAAACCAATGTGGTTATCTAATAACATGAAATTATGAAACATACGTGATCATATGGGCTGGCCAAAACTTAAACATGCTTTAAATAGACTTTGATAGTCAAAAACATGAACATTGACATGGGTAAATCGAACATACTTTCATCGTATACATCTCATAATTTTTGAAAACATATCTCAAAACCTCAACCTTTCATGAACATTTCATAATTGGACATCATAATGATAAGTCTTTGAAAACATGAATTTTTATTGAAAATATTATAAAATATGCCCATGAATTAGAATTCAACATTTGAAACATGAATAGATTATACCCATGATAGATACATAGAAAATTCACATGTTGGGTGAAGACCCCATAGATTCTGGCCTGTGTACCATACCGGGGTAAAATAAAAATAAATCTTAATCACAATCATAAATGGAGCCTATAAGGCTCAAACATAGTCTATCTATATACTGAAAACCATGAAATATTCTGACTCAATAACTATAACATATGTAGGATCTTTCCACGATCCCAAATACTACAGTTATGTTATACACATATAGGTCTTTCATTTAGCATTTAAATACATACATATAGTGTGAATGAATTCTAGGGAAGTCCCTAGGATTGGAATATCATAAAGACTATGTAGAAATATGTTCATGATTTTAAACATCTCCTAGCAACTCTAACCCGAGGAGCAGGGAGGAATAGCTTACCTTAACATTTCCTATTAACAATCTTAACATTCATTTCACGCATATACTTGTTCGACCTTCACACTTTCATATCAATAATTGTGAGCATACCTCATTTTTTGCACATCATATCACATCTCAACGTAATTTATGAATAGGAAGACATAGCTCGCATATCTCAAATTTGAAGATTTTTAACATGAAAAAGCTAGGAAACTTTGTAGGGGATGCCTTAAGATAAATAAAGACTTATAGTCGTGCTTTAGACAACACAGGAATGGCTCGTGTGAAACTTTACAATATATGAGGGCTTAGGAAACCTTAGTAGCATTATAAACTATTTAGAAACCTCCAGGGAAAAT
This sequence comes from Datura stramonium, assembly GCA_018107945.1. Classification (NCBI taxonomy): domain Eukaryota; kingdom Viridiplantae; phylum Streptophyta; class Magnoliopsida; order Solanales; family Solanaceae; genus Datura; species Datura stramonium. The sequence continues at coordinate 150,310 of JACEIK010001290.1, forward strand.
CCTTTAAAACTTGAAAAAAACAATTCAATGCTTAGTACAAATAATCAAGGATAATTGTTTAAAAAGTACGACGAAGAACTTCTCTTTATCTTAAGTTACTATCTTAAAGATATTCAATTCTAATCATTTCATAAGAATATAACACTTTTCTAGCCTTTCATCAACTTAACACAAACTAAACATAAACAACTTTATTTAATAACTCTTTCGCTAAACTTCTTTAGAACAAGGTAAATATTGCTATCCATTTGCGTTACTCATTCACAATTGTAAGCTTTATCATCTAAGTTAACAACCTTTAGCTCTACTTTTCATATTCATCTTAACTTCTTTTCCAAATAGGATTCATCATTCCGTACTTAATTATTTACTATCGTGTTCAATATTCCAGCAATTCTTATACGCACTTACATTTTTACCTAATTTCCAACCTTATCTCTTAAACATCATCTTGCTCATATTTTTATGTTGTTCAAAGGTTTTTCAAATAAACTACAGTCAAAGAGCATATAATTCACATATTACCTTAAAAGGTCTAACATTTACTCTTATCTTTCCTTCATTAGTAGAGCCTCAACTTTTACACTTAGGTTAACTTCCTTACACATATTCAACTTTCAAAGAACATGGAACGTGTCTACTTAAAGCCTTAAAGAATTCTCAAGAGGTCTAGATAACTCAAGAGCTCTAATAATCATATAGCGACTTCCTAAAGGCAATCTTGGTCGCCTTAGCGTGTAACTTTAATGTAAGCATAAGCATGTACATATATTATGGATTTCATATAACCTTATAACATCAATGTACTGTGTATAACGTTCCCATAAATATGGTTCTATAGAAATATTAATAGTTTACACATTCGAATTCTATTTTCCAAGTTTAACGTATCGATTAATTAAGAAACGTGTTAATTAGTCACTTAGGTTAAGGGAGAGGGGTCGGGGGACCCTCTCATGGCCCTAGGTACCGTAAAAGTAGTAGCTCGAGTTCTTACCCTGGAGCTACATACATATAATAGGGTAGGAAACTATGGTAAGGAAATTCCATTTTGTCACCCTTATTAGCCCTTATTGAGTAAAAACTGATTCCAAATATTAGGTTCGTCAACACGTCATCGTCTTGCCATGTTTACCAATTTCCTTAAATACCTTTTACACCAAAAATACATAATATAAGCTAAAGGACCAGATCGCAGAGCCCATGCTGAGGGTACTTCAGACTTAATTTATAACTATGACCATAATCGAAGGCAATTGCCCTCTTTACTTTACACTCATGTGTTCCAACTCTTTAGCAAATACATAATGTAATACCAAGTAATTCTAACAACTGGGAAGAACAATAATATTCTACTAGATAAACTTAAGTACAGGGTAATGCCTTATTCATCCTCGGCACGAGATCGTGCTTGAAAATCAAGAGACAAAGAGCGCCTTACATACCTTGTTCCGACGAGTTTTCCTTAATCGCTTCTTTCCTCCAACAACCATGTTTAGTATTCTTCAATTCATTAAACTTATACTCATGTAACAAGTCTGGTTTGAGCGAATTTCCTAGGGAGAACGTCATCCCAACAGCAGCCAACAACAATACAAAACAACATCCCATTACTTTGTTTTAACTTGTTTCCACAACCTTTAAGGGAAAAAATGAAAGAGTAAACTTACATAGATTTTATTGTGATCACTCCCTAGGATAAAAGAAGTATATTCCTAGAAAAACACAGGTGTATCATCCTCCAAAAAACAGGCAGAACTTCACCCAGAAGCACACAAAAAATGAGCCACAAAACCAATTTCAACTTCTTGCTTTAGCTAAGGAAATTCTTGCAAGTTTAATAGCTAGAAATGGTTACCCTTTTCTTGACTTCAACTCCTACTAATATGGAGTATCTAGGAAGCTTAACATTTTTGTAAAAATAGCAACTTCACTGCCCAAAGTATGGCAGAAACTTCAACTAAACACACATAAAAAACAACGTAGTCTAGCTTCCAATTTTCCAGCATTTAGCTAAGATTTTTGGTAAGTTTAAAAGGTAGAATCCTTACATCCTTCCTTGAATCCAACCATTAACAAAAGGGAGTATATATGAATCTTAATACTGACTGCTCCAGAAACGAAGAAGAAATATCATAAACATGCTGCCAAAACGCAGCAATAAGACTCACTAATGCCTCTCTTCAACTTTGCAATGATCTTCTTCACTTGGCTTGAATTTTTTGTTGATGATTTTCCTTGATTTATATTGGTTCTTCGCTGTAAAATACAGAGCGAAGTGTTCCCAAAGCAGGCAGCTCAAATTTGGATAGGAATGATACGACTTGACCATCAAACAACTTAAATAAATAGGGGTAGGGTAGTGTAGGCCATGCTTACATCACTACTTAATGGGGCTTCAGTAAAATATCCAAAACTTTTTACTCTGGAATCTGACTGATAAGAGGTTTGATGTTCTGAAAACTAGACTCAAATACCTTTAATTTGATATGTTGTAGGACTTCTAAATCATAGTAGATCTAGATATACAGTCATTTAAAATTGATCCTTACTTGTGAACTTCACATACTCTTCTCTCTTCCTTTCGTATGTTTCCCTCCTCACCTGCAATCAATATACAGCCCATACTTCCCTTATCACTACATACAAGCATCAATTCATCAGGTTTTAGAGGCTTATTAGACATAGTATGTATTCAACTTCGAATCAGTGTTATGAATTCTGTTGTTCAAATTGTAATTAAATTTTCAAACTTCCGCTATTTCAAATGTTAGATTTCCACATTTATTATGTTGAGCTTTAGTTTTCATATTCATTTCATGGGTCGACTTGGAGCCATTTATGGTTTTAGGTTCCATATCTAGATCTGGGCCTATGTTCAGGTCGTTACAAAATTTGTATCAGAGCAATAGGTATTAAAGTGTCCTAGGGTGTCTGAAATCCGCTTTAAGTAAAGTATTTTTCATTAGTTTGAAGCGTGCCACACTTATGACAAAGAGGCTACAAAATGTTTTAGAAAATTTCCCTTCTTTCATGATATATTTTGTGTGATGAAATATCTCTTTATCCTTCTAACTCATGCTACACACGTTTGTAGAATCATGTCTCCTTGCAGGTGGTAGCGCATGTTCCTTTGAATGGGAATGCGTTAGCGGCAAGAGTCATGGACTTTATCAAGATGAACCATCTGGAGTTCCTCAGATCAAAGGTGGTCGAGGATCCACACGAGTTTATTGATGAAATCCAAAAGATCACCTAGATTAAAGGGGTGACAGGGGAGGAGTGCGCTGACCTAGCCTCTTATCAGTTGAAAGGGGTTGCCCATATCTTGTTCAGACAGTGGAAGGATAGTAGGGCAGTTGGAGAAGGTCCTATTTATTGGGATGTGTAATACCCCGAAAACCCTAAGATCAGACTCGAGAATTGAAACGGAGAAAAAAAGATTTTCGTCACCAGGTCACAGGATGAGTCGTCCAGTGACCTGTCAAGAACACCACGAGTACTTAAGTGACTCGTGAGAAAGGGTTTTACAATGTTTGGAAATTTTAATTTTTGTGTGACCACGAGTCATTATAAATCCCACTATCCATTAGGTCACACGTGGTCAAAGGTGGCTTCAAGGATGAAGGGAAGCAGGCAGTTCACCTAATGGATCATCACCACGATTCATTAGGTACACCACGAGTCATGGTGTCCCCTATGGTGACCCTCAGAAGGTTTTTAGCAGTGAAGGTGACGGGAGGTGACCACGAGTCATGGTCACTTACAATGATCCGTCCAGTCCCTCGTTGGGACTGGCAGTGTGCTTTTCCCTGCGAATTTAATAAGGCCTTTTCCGTAATTCCTAAGTTTTTAAGGCCTAAACTACGTCGTTTTAAGCTCAGAATAGAGTGTTTTAAGAAGGGTTAAGTCATTCTATGCGTATCCTAATTCATGCATGCAAGCTTAGAAGGGTTGAGAGGTGATCAAGTCTAGTTCTTCAAACTTCTTCCTCAATTCTCTTTGGGCAATCAAGGAAGTGGTGAAATCAAATCTCTTCAGGTATGCAAGGCTATGAATGGGTGCAATAGTCCACACCCATGCCCAATCCCTCTCTATTTCATGAAATCCTTTATTGCTGTATCAATTGGGTATTAACCCAAATATGTGAATTCTCTAAGTTCTATCATGTGTATGATCTAAGTATGTTCCAAATGTTGAATTATGATTCATGGGTGAGTTTTACAAGGTTTTCAATTACAAATTTGTATTTTTAAGTTTTACAATTTATATTTCCCATTCAAAGAAGTTCTTGGCAAGTTGAGATTATGATATGTATGTTCAAATACGATGAGACGTATATGAGAAAAGCATGTTTTCAAATTACCCATGTATATGTTCATGTTTTCAAGAGAATCAAGTTGATTTCAAGCATGTTATGTATTGGGCAAGCCCATGTGATCAAGTATGTTTTACGAATTCATGTATTTAGCTTACCACATGGTTTTGGAGTGTAGACTCCCACTATTATCAGCATGTGATATGATTTGAGCCAAGGCTCCCATGTTATGATTTCAGATTTATATATGTATGTTATGAGTCAGCTTCGTCACTAGACGATGGTCAGCTTCGTTGAAAAGAATGGAGAGCATATGCATATTTTTGGGTGTAGTGTCTAGCACCGAGCAGGCTAAGGGTTAAGCAACCCTATGCCTTAGAACTACGTTCCAACATAGGTATGTTCAGATTATTTGGGACCTCCCTAATGAGCTTCCCCCTCCCCCAAGGGGCCTTCAGCTTGATATCGATATCTTGGTAGCATCCTTAGCCGTGGAAAAGCTATTGACGGATCTACCCACTTGTGTGTGATAGTTAGGACCACATAAGCTCTATCATGGTAATATCGGTTATATGACGAGTCTCCAATTGTTCCTCATGATTTATGTTATGCATGTTCATCAGTCATGATATTATGTTTTCAGCAGGTTTGACCTAATGTTCAGTTTTACTTATGACTGTCAGTTTTCATCTTTTGTTCATTTGATTCAGTTATGATGTTCAGTTATGTTAAAATCATGATTTCATAATATTATCATGCAAGCCCTACTCTTAGAATCTTATCTTATTTATGTTTTATAATATGCATGATTTAAGATTTTACTTACTTAGCGGTTTTACTTACCTTGCATACTTTCTAGATTCCACGTACTGAACGCATATATGCTGTATCATTTTATGATACTAGGTTCGATATCCAGATTCAGTCCCACCGATAGCCAGATTCCCAACTTTAGTGCTTCCCGAACAGAGTTGGTGAGTCCTCATCTTTCATGGGCTTTTCTATTCAAGATATGTTCCGTATTTTCAGTTTTCAAATTATAGTGAGTTAGTTGGGGTCTTTCCCCATTAACTCGTAACTATTAGAGGCTTTTCGAATATAGATGTATTCATCTTTAGACTTATGCCATGTATTCGGATGTTATTTTATGTTTAGTCTTCCTCTATGTTATTCATGTTGATCTTCTGTTTTATTTGAAACACTTAGATGTTATGTTCATGCCATGGGTCGACTTCGAGCCGCTTGGGGTTCTTTGTCCCATGTCTCAATTCGCACCTATGTTCGGGTCGTGACAAACATTGTATCAGAGAATTAGGTTTTGATGTGTCCTAAGGTGTATGAAATCCACATTGTGTATGAGATGTTTAGGAAATGTTCCCTTCTTTCATGATCTAACTCGTCCGATGAAATGTCTCTCTATCCTTCTAACTCGTGCTATACGCATTTGCAGAATCATGCCTCCCCACAGAGTTAATGGAAGGAGAAACAGAAATGAGAATAGCCATGAAAATGGAAATGGAGACAGGCACCTGAAGGCCCCACCAGTCCACGAGGAGAATATACCCGAGCTAGTTGCCCACGCAGAGTTCAGGGCATCCATTGAAATGTTAGCCCAGGCTTTGACTGCCCAGGTCAATCAGCAGTTTGTAGCACATGTCCCTCAAAACGGGAATGCAGTGGCGGCAAGAGTTAGGGATTTTCTGAGGACGAATCCTCCCAAGTTTCTTGGATCGAAGGTGGATGAGGTTCCACATGTGTTTATTGAGGAGGTTCTAAATATCACCCATATTATGGGGGTGACTAGGGGGAGTGCACCGATTTAGCCTCGTACCAGTTGAAAGGGGGTTGAGTATATTTGGTTCAAGCAGTGGGAGGATAGTAGGGTGGTTGGAGCAGGACCTATCTTTTGGGATGAGTTTCATGCCACTTTTTTGGATCGGTTCTTCCCTCAAGAGATGAGGGAGATCAAATAGGCCGAGTTTGTGAATCTAAAACAAGGGAAGATGACAGTTCAGGAGTATACCCTTGGAGTTCAATTGTCTATCCAAGTATGCACCTGAGATGGTGGCAAATCAGGGAGCCTAAGTGAGCAGGTTTGTACATGGGATAGCAAACTACTTGGTTAGGGATTGCCGGACTGCGATGCTGCTTTAAGACATTGATTTTTCTCGGATAGTCCTGTATGCCCAGCAGATAGAGGAAGTGTAGATGAGTGCACGGGAGAGAGAGTCCAAGAGGGCCAAGACTGATAGTTTCGGATTCTCCCAGCAGAAACCCAAGGGGCACCATCAGCAGTCCCACCAGAGATCTTTATCCCTAGCACCTTCGGCTATGAGTTTGCAATCTAGGTCCAGGCGTGATCAGAGGGGACGAGTATCAAGCTCGATGGGCTAGAGTAGCAGACCCACAGAGACCAACCCTTATGAGTGTAGCAGATGTGGCCAGAGACACATGGGCTAGTGCTTAGTAGGTTTAAGCACTTGTATCGGGTGTGGGAAGCCCGGACATATGTTTAGATATTTCCCAGTAGCCAGACATGGTCATGATAGGGACCAAGGCCCGACCTCTTATTCAGCAACTCCACCAGCATGCCTAACTCAGCAGGGAGCATCTACTAGTGCTGGTGGTGAACGACACCAAAATAGACTTTATGCCCTTGCATTCCGTCAGGAGCAGGATCCTGACGGAACAACGGTTGGTAGAAAGACTCGTTGTAGGGAACAATGGGCCATCGTTAGCAGTCGTGGGAAGGAGTTAGGTTTTTCAGGTGGCTTCCAATGGGCGTCCCAATGACCCGTTAGTAGGAACCTCGAGCCGTGGTTTGTAATCGTTGTTGGAGGTCAAGTTTTTCTAGTGGGGATGGACGGAGGAAAACAATGACTCGCTGCTTGTTGTGACGGTTTGTCCTGACGGTCCCTTGATTGATTCCGAGAATAGATCTTCAGCAGTCCATACAACAAGAGACAGGAGGGGCCGTGGATGATTTCCATGACCAGTTGGTGCCACCCATGGGTTCCATCCAGCTAGTTTTCAGGACAGGTTCATTAAGGGTATTTTCGACTTTTTCCCAATATGAGGACCTAAACTACGTCATTTTTTGTATTTTTTCTGAGTGTGCTAAGAGGAGTTAAGTCCTTTATGCATTCCCATTCTCATGCAAAAGCTTAGAGATATTTTTGGGAGATTCAAGGTTCTGTTCCCCAAATTTTCAACAAATTCTTTGTGGGTATTCAAGGAACCTCGAAAACAATCCATTCCCCAGTATGTGGGGTTATAGAATGGGTGAAATTCTTCCTCACCCACTCCTAAATTTCGATTTAAATCATGAATTCTCCCTATTANCTCCTAAATTTCGATTTAAATCATGAATTCTCCCTATTAATGTTTTATGGGGTTTTACCCAAATGCATGAAAAGTGATTTCTCTTTGTGGGTATGATTTAATTGAGTTTAATTATTGAATTATAAAGGATGGGCAAGTTTTATATTATTTTTCTTAAAAATCATGTTTTAAGCTTTTATATATACATTTCCCATTGATGAAAGTTCATGAAAGTTATAATTTATGATGAATATTCAATATTTTTAATTTATTGATGATGGAGGAGCCCATGTTTATATGCATATTTTGAAAGAATTGAATATGATGAAGTATTGGGCAATTCCCACATGTTGAAGAATGATTTATGACTTACGAAGCGAATTACATGATTTATCAATTTATGATGTTGGCCGATGAAAAGGGGCCTATGATTCTTGGCTAAGCATGTTTTAAAGCGGACTAATGATGATAAATGTTATATTTTAGCCAATGAATCTTAATGCATGATTTATTGATTTACGTATGAGCCTATATGCATATTTTTAGGAGCTGTGTCTAGCGTCGAGCAGCCCGACGTTCAAAGGACTTCGCTGGTGTCTCATAACCACATACCACCGTGGGTTTCTAAATGATATTATGTATTGATAATGATCCCCTCAAATGTGATATCACGCCTAATGCACGACCCTCGTCTGGCAAGCCAGGGTCGGCTCTGCCCACATTAGTAAGATAGTTGAGGCATCAAGAAAGGCTCTATTATGATGGTGTCGGTTATCATGAGTCCTCCCATTGTTCCGCATGTTTATGCACTGTTATATTTATGTTATTGGCTCAAGTTTTGTTTTGATAATGTTTACTTACGATTATAATTATGAATGCTTATGAATGATTTGAAAGACTTGAGCCTTATGTTTTATTGCGGAGTTATGATATATGCATGATGTCGTTCTCCTACATTTATTTATGAGTTTTATTTTACTTTTAAATGTTCGTTTTACTTACCTTGCATACTCGGTACATTCCACATACTGACTGAATACTTTCTATGTTGTATCGTCTCATGAAACAGGGTATGGATCTCAGGCTCATCCTCATCCTTAGTCCATCTCATCTTACGTTCTTAGATTATTGGTGAGTCCTCATGTTCCGAGGGATGTTAGATAGACTCATATGTTATCTTATGTTTCATATGTAATAGAGGCTTTTAGATAGGATGTAGAACTCATTTTATGTATATGTCTAGTATTTTCGGTTGTTATACTATGATTACGTTTCCATTATGTTTTATGCTAAGTTTTTCACTTTATTAAATGAGATTAGTTGTATGCATTTGCCCTGGGTCGACTTGGGGTCTCTCGGGGTCCCTTGTCCTGTGTCTATGATCCGTGTGTATGCTGGGTCGTGAAAAACTTTGTATCAGAGCAATAGGTTTGAAGTGTCCTAGGGTGTCTGAAAGCCGCATTAAGTAGAGTCTTTTTCATGGGCGTGAAGCGCGCTACACGTATGACGAAGAGACTACTAGAAGTTTAGGAAACGTTCCCTTCTTTCGTGTTCTATGTCGTGCGATGAAAAGCCTCTCCTTCCTTCTAATTCGTGCTATTCGTGATTGTAGAATTAATTCTCCTAGAAGAATGAACAGAAGGAGGAATGGAAATGATGAAGGCCACGGAGATGGCAATAACCATGGGCATCAGCAAGCCCCACCTGTTCAGGAGCCCCAGGCACCAGAGCCAGCTAGCTGCCCACGCTGAGTTTTGAGCGGCTATTCAGATGTTGGAGCAGGCCTTGACCGCTTAGGTCAACCAATAAGCTGTTGCATAGGTCCCACAGAATGGCAATGCAGTGGCGGCTCAGATTAAAGACTTCTTGAGGATGAACCCTCCTGAGTTTACGGGATCAAAGGTGGACGAGGATCCACACAAGCTTATTGAAGAGATCGTGAAGGTCACTCAGGTTATGGGGGTGACAAATGGGGAGTGTGTAGACTTGGACTCGTATCTGCTACAAGAGGTCGCTCATATTTGGTACAAGAAATGGAAGGACAGTAGGGTAGCGGAAGCGGGCCGGCCCTATCGGCTGGGATGAGTTCCACATGGCCTTTCTCGACAGGTTCTTCCCTCGGGAGATGAGGGAGTTGAAAGTAGCTAAGTTTGTGAACCTCAAGCAGGGAAAGATGACAGTGCTGGAGTATTCTCTTGAGTTCACTCATTTTTCAAAGTACGCCCCAGAGTTAGTGATGGATCAGAGGACGCGGGTGAGCCGATTTGTTCATGGTGTGGCTAGTTATTTGGATAAGGATTGTAGGACTGCCATGCTTCATTGGGATATGGACTTTCCTCACATAGTTTTGTACCGCCTGCAGATGGAGGCAGCTCATGCGAGGGAGCGGGAGGCAAAGAGGGCTCGGACGGATGGCTGTGGGTTTTCACATTAGAGGTCCAGCGGTGGTTACCGTCCACAGTTTCAGCTGAATTCACTAGCCCTAACACCATCATCAGCTAGTTTCCATCAAGAACAAGGTGTGATCGGAGGAGCAAGGCGTTAAGGTCTAGGGATCAGAGGGGTACCCAGTTAGAGTATACCACTCTAGCCTGCGGAAAGTGCAGCAAGAGTCATGTTGGGGAGTGCCTACTCAGTTCAGATGTTTGCTATGGGTGTGGTAGATCTGGGCACATGCGCTGAGCGTGCCCATATGATAAATAGGGTGATGATAGGTGTCATGCACCGGCCACCAGGACAGCAGCAGCTCTAGCCCATTCCGCTCTGCAGGTATCATCGACTATTGGAGGTGGCGGTTAGCACCAAAACCGATTCTATGCCCTTGCCTCGAGCAGGAGCAGGAGACTTCGCCAGACGTGGTCACTGGTATGTTGCTTGTCATTCATATTGATATTTATGCCCTTCTAGATCTGGGAGCTACCTTACATTGCTAGTAGCCTTGGAGTTAGTCCTGATACTTTGTTATAACCATTTTAAGTTTCGACCCCTGTTGGTAATTCGGTCGTAGCTAGATGAGTATATAGGACAACCCGGTCACTGTGTTGCTTAAGGTTACCTCTGCAGACCTTGTAGAGTTAGCCATGACTATATTTGAAATTATTATTAGCATGGATTGGTTGTTTGCATGTTATGCTTGGATTAATTATAGAACCCATACGGTGAAATTTCGTTTTTCGGGTAAGTCAGTGTTGGAGCCAAAGGGTAGTTCGGCGGTACCAGCAGGTCAGTTTATTTCCTATCTTAAGGCTAGGAAGATGATCTCTAAAGGTTTCATGTAGCACCTAGTTATGGTTAAGGATGCGGAGTCCGAGACTTCAATTGTTTAATAAGTTCTGGTGGTGTACGAATATCAAAAGGTGTTTCCTGATGATTTGCCCGGTGTTCCTCCGTAGAGGGAAATTTATTTTGGTATTGACCTAGTACCCAATACGTAGCCTATCTCTATTCCTCCCTACAAGATGTCCGCAACCGAACTAAAGGAATTTAAGGATCAGTTAAAGGATATATTGGATAAGGGCTTCATTAGACTGAGCCAGTCTCCATGGGGTGCACCATTTCTACTTGTTCAAAAGAAGGATGGTTCCCTTCGCATGTTCATTGACATCGATAGTTGAACAAGGTTACCATTAAGAACCGGTACCCCTTACCCAGGATCAATGATTTGTTTGACTAGCTTCAGGGTGCCAAGTTCTTCTCCAAGATTGATTTCAAGTTCGGGTATCACCAGCTTAGTGTTCGGGAGAGTGACATCCCGAAGACCACATTCAGGACTCGGTACGACCACTATGAATTTTTTGTTATGTATTTCGGATAACCAATGCCCCTGCAGCTTTAATGGATTTAATGAACAAGGTGTTCAAGGCATATCTTGATATGTTGATGATCGTGTTCATCAATGACATTCTTATATACTCCCTGAGAGAGGAGGAGCATGCCACTCATTTGAGAATAGTGCTTCAAACCCTCAAGGATCGTCAGTTGTATGCAAAGTTTAGCAAGTGTGAATTTTGGCTAAACTCGGTAGCATTTCTGGGACATGTGGTATCAAGAGATGGCATAAGGGTAGATTCCCAGATGATTGAGGCAGTGAAGAATTGGCACAGATCGGTGAATCATTCAGAAATTCAGAGTTTCTTAGGTCTAGCTAGCTACTACCGAAGATTTGTTGAGGTATTCATGAATTACAGCCCCACTGACTAGGTTGACTCAGAAAAAGGTGAAGTTCCAATGGTCGGATGCTTGTGAGAAAGGCTCTCAGGAGTTGAAAACCTGATTCACTTCAGCACTAGTGTTGAATTACCCGAGGGCACAAATGGCTTTGTAGTGTATTGTTATGCTTCAAGAGTTAGACTGGGATGTGTGTTGATGCAGCGTGGGAAGATAATAGCAAATGCCACGAGATAGCTGAAAGTTCATGAAAAGAATTACCTGACCCATGATCTCGAGCTAGCCGCGGTGGTGTTTGCATTTAAGATATGGTGGCATTACTTGTATGGGATCCACGTGGATGTATTTACGGATCACAAGAGCTTGCAATATGTATTCACACAGAAGGATCTAAATCTTCGGAAAAGGAGGTGGTTGGAGTTTTTAAAGGAGTATGACATGAGTGTCCTCTACCATCCGGGCAAGGCCAATGTGGTTGCGGATACACTTAGTAACTCTCTATGGAGAGTGTGTCCCACGTGAATGAGGGAAGGAAGGAGTTGGTAAAGGATGTCCACCTACTTGCAAGACTGGGAGTTAGATTGATCGACTCGACTTATGGCGGCATTATTGTGCAGAATGGGTCAGAATCATCCTTAGTGGTCGATGAAAAATATAAGAAGGATGAGGATCCGATTTTGAGGAAGCTAAAGGAAGCAGTGTGGAGTCAAAAGGTGGAGGTTTTCTCCTAAGGGGGAGATGGTGTGCTACGATTCCAGGGTCGACTTTGCGTTCTGAACATCGATAATTTGAGGGTTTAGATATTGCATGATGCACATGGTACTAGATACACTATCCATCCGGGATCCACGAAGATTTATCGGGACTTGCGAGAAATCTATTGGTGGGATGGTATGAAGAAGGATATTGCGGAGTTCGTAGCTAAATATCTAAATTGTCAGCAAGTGAAAGTCGAGCATCAGAGGCCGGGAGATGTACTTCAGGATATTAGCATACCCACTTTGAAGTGGAAGGAAATAAATATGGATTTCGTTACAAGCCTACCTCGTACTCGCCAACACTATGACTCCATCTGGGTGGTGGAGGATAGGCTAACTAAGGCGGCATACTTCCTACCGATCAAGACCACGAATTCAGCGGATGATAATGACAAGTTGTATATTCGGGAGTTGGTTCAACTCCATGGAGTGCCCTTGTCTATCATCTCAAAATGATGTACTCAGTTTACCTCTCAGTTTTGGCGATCCTTTCAGAAGGGGCTTGGGGCGCAAGTTAAGCTCAGTACAACCTTCCATCTGCAAATAGACGACCAGGAAGAACGAACCATTCAAATTCTTGAGGATATGTTGAGGGCATGTGTTATAGATTTCAAGGGTAGTTGGGAAGATCATTTTCCCGTAATCGAGTTTTCTTATAATAAAAGTTATCACTCCAGTATCCATATGGCACCGTTCGAGGCTCTTTACAAGTAGAGGTGTAGATCTCCCATCAGATGGTTTGATGTTGGCGATGTAGCTATGATAGGACCAAACTCGGTTCACGAGGCGATGGTGAAGGTTCAATTGATAAGGGACCGGTTAAAAACAACTCAGAGTCGTCAGAAATCATATGCCGATGTGAGGAGAAGAGATTTGGAGTTTCAGGTGGACGATTGGGTATTTGTAAAGGTATCTCCCATGAAGGGAGTCATGCGGTTTGGGAAGAAGGGGAAACTCAGTCCCCGATATGTCGGTCCGTACTAGGTTACGAGAAGAGTTGGTAAGGTGGCATATGAGTTGGACTTGCCTTCATGTTTAGCTTCAGTTCATCCCGTGTTTCATGTATCACTCTTGAAAAATTGCTTAAGTGATCCAGATTTAGTAGTCCCAGTAGACAATGTTGGTGTAAAGGATAGCCTTAGCTATGAAGAAATTCCGGTGAAAATCTTAGATCATCAAGTCTGTAAGCTAAGGAACAAATAAGTAGCTTCAGTTAAGGTATTACTGAGAAATAAACATGTTGAGGGAGCTATGTGGGAAGCTGGAGTGGATATGATGGCTAGATATCCACATTTGTTCTGTACCGGCTCAGTTCCGACTTGAGGTACAAGTTTTTTCCTTAAGATTCTATCTAGTTTTTATGTTCAGTTCGTGTGAGCAAGTTTCTTTTATGTGTATGAATGTGTATGTGAAGTATAAGATCAATTCATCTATGTGGTTTTGTTCAGAGAGTAGTCATTCCATAAAAAAATTGGTTAAAATGATCAGTATATGGCTATGATAAATTGTATGTTTCTATTTTTCTGCTTGTTTCTAACATTCGAGGACGAATGTTCCCAAGGGGAAGATATTGTAATACCCTGGAACTTCTTAGGAGTAGATCCAGAAAGCTAAAATGCAAAAACTGCTGAAAGTGCGGAAAAGTTGCAGGACGAAAGGTACAACGACCCATGGTAAGTAAACACGAGCCGTCATTGGTGGTCGTGCGTTCAGGTGTTCAGCTGGCAGTGTAAACGACTGTTGGTAGAACGACTCATTATGGGGAACAATGGGTCGTCGTTAGCAGTCGTGGGAAGGAGTTAGGTTTTTCTGGTGGCTTCCAACGGGCGTCCTAATGGCCCGTTAGTAGGAAATACGAGCCATGGTTTGTAATCGTTGTAGGAGGTCAAGTTTTTCCAATGGGGATGGACGGAGGGAAACAACAACCCGTTGTTTGTTGTAACGTGTCATCCTGAAAGTCCCTTGATTGATTCTAAGAATGGGTCTTCAGCAGTCCATACAACGAGAGACGAGACGGGCCGTGGGTAATTTCCATGACCTGTTGGTGCCACCCGTGGGTTCCATCCGGCTAGTTTTCAGGGCAGGTTCATTAAGGATATTTTTGACTTTTTATGATATAAGGCCATAAACTACGTCATTTTTTGTATTTTTTCTTGTGTGCTAAGAGGATTAAAGTGCTTTATGCATGCCCATTCTCATGCAAAAGCTTAGAGATATTTTTGGGAGATTCAAGGTCTTCTTCCCCAAATTTTCATCAAATTCTTTGTGGGTATTCAAGGAACCTCAAAATCAATCCATTCCTAGGTATTTAGGGTTTTAGAATGGGTGAAATTCTTCCTCACCCATGCCAAAATTTCGATTTAAATCAAGAATTCTCCTATCCAAGTTTTATGGGGTTTTACCCAAATGCATGAAAACTGATTTCTCTTTATGAGTATTATTTATTGAGTTTTAATTATTGAATTATAAAGGATGGGCAAGTTTTATATTATTTTTCTTAAAAATCATGTTTCAAGCTTTTAAATATATATTGCCCATTGATGAAAGTTCATGAAAGTTATGATTTATGATGAATATTCAATATTTTGAAATTATTGATGACGGAGGAGCATGAATTCAAGTTACCCATGTTTATGTGCATATTTTGAAAAAAATTGAATTTGATGAAGTAATGGGCAATGCCCACATGTTGAAGAATGATTTATGACTTATGAAGTGAATTACATAATTTATCGATTTATGATGTTGGCCGATAAAAAGGGGCCTATGATTCTTGGCTAAGCATGTTTTAAAGGGGACAATGATGATAAATGTTATATTTTAGTCAATGAATCTTAATGCATAATATTATTGATTTACATATGCGCCTATATGCATGTTTTTGGAAGTCGTGTCTAGCACCGAGCAGCCTAGCATTAAAAGGACTATCCCGGTGTCTCATAATCACGTGCCACATTGGGTTCTAAATGATATGATGTATTGATAATGATCCCCTCAAATGTGATATCATGCCTAATGCACGACCCTCTCCTTGCAAGCTAGGGTCTGCTCTGCCCACTTGAGTGAGATAGTTGGGGCATTAAGAAAGGCTTTACTATAATGGTGTCGGTTATAACGAGTCCTCCCATTGTTCCGCATGTTTTATGCATTGTTATATTTATGTTATTGGCTCAAGTTTTGTTTTGATAATGTTTACTTACGATTATGATTATGAATTCTTATGAATGATTTGAAAGCCTTGAGCCTTATGTTTTCTTACAGAGTTATGATACATGCATGATGTCCTTCTCCTACATTTACATATGAGTTTTATTTTACTTTTAAATGTCTGTTTTACTTACCTTGCATACTCGGTATATTCCACGTACTAAACACATACTTTCTATGATGTATCGTCTCATGATACAAGGTCCGGATATCAGACTCATCCTCATCCTTTGTCCATCTTAGCTTACGTTCTCAGCTTATTGGTGAGTCCTCAAGTTCCGAGTGTTGTTAGATAGACTGTTATGTTATCTTATGTTTCAGTATTGTTCGGGTTAGTTGGGAATGTTGTCCCATCAACCCATCTTATGTATATGTCTAGCATTTCCGGTTGTTATACTATGATTACGTTTTCTCTATGTTTTATGCTAAGTTTTTCTCTTTATTAAATGAGATTAGTTGTATGCATGTGCCATTGGGCGTACATGGGGTCTCTTGGGCTCCCTTGTCCCGTGTCTACGATTCGGGTGTACGTCTGGGTCGTGACAATTCCTCCTTCTAGGATGGCTCCAGCCGAGCTAAAGGAGTTAAAAGAGTAGTTGAAAGACCTTTTAGACAATGGTTTCGTCAGACCTAGCAAATCCCCATGGGCCAGTTCTCTCTGTCCATGAGAAATATGGTTCTCTTCGAATATGCATTGATTATTTACAATTGAACAAGGTCACCATAAAGAACAGGTATCCTCTCCCCAGGATTGATGATTTGTTTGACCAGCTTCAGGGTGCTAAGTTCTTTGAAGACAACATTCAGGACTCAGTATGGTCATTATGAGTTTGTAGTTATTTCTTTTGAACTAACGCATGCTCCTGCATCTTTTATGGATTTGATGAATAGGGTGTTCAAGCCATACTTGGATATGTTTTTTATTATGTTCATAGATGACATCCTAGTATACTCTTGGAGAAAGGAAAGGCATGATGCTCATTTGAGGGTGGTACTATAGGCTCTTAAGGATCATCGGTTATATGCTATATTCAGTAAATGTGAGTTTTGGTTGAACTCAGTGGCATTTTTGGGCCATGTGGTGTCAAGTGAGGGTGTACAGGTGGACTCTCAAAAGATAGAAGCGGAGAAAAATTGGCCTAGACACGAATCCTTCAGATATCAGGAGTTTCTTGGGTCTAGTTATTATCATAGATTTATTGAGTGATTTTCATCCATTGTAGCCCCGTTGACTATGTTGACCCAGAAGAAAGCGAAGTTTCAATTGTCCAGTGCTTGTGAGAAGAGCTTCCAAGAGTTGAAGACTCGACTCACCTCAAGACCGGTGTTGACCCTACCTGAGGGTACCGATGGGTTTGTGGTATATTCTGATGCTTCGAGGATTGGCCTTGGTTGTGTATTGATGCAACATGGTAAGGTTATAACAATGCTCCCAAGAAGCTGAAGGTTCATGAATAGAATTATCTGACTCATTATCTCAACCGAGAAGGCGGTAGTATTTTCCTTTAAGATTTGGAGACACTATTTGTACAGGGTCCATGTAGATGTGTTTATGGACCACAAAAGCCTACAATACATGTTTACCCAGAAGGATCTAAATCTATTTCAAAGAAGGTGGTTGGAGCTACTCAAGGATTATGATATGAGTGTCCTTTACCATTCGGGCAAGGCTAATGTGGTCGCAGACACTATTAGGAGGCTTTCTATGGAGAATGTGTCCCATGTAGATTAGGGGAGGAAGGAGCTTGTGAAGGATGTGCATCAGCTTACACAGTTGGGAGGTCATATGGTTGACTCGACCGATGGGGGAGTCATTGTTCAGAACGGGTCAGAATCGTCCTTAGTGACTAATGTTAAAGCTAGACAAGATGAGGATCCTATTTTGGTAAAGTTAAAGGAAGTTGTTCAGAATCAGAAGGTAGAGGTCTCCTAAAAAATGGGAGATAGTGTGCCTTGATATCAAGGTTGTTTGTGTGTTCGGAATGTTGATGATTTGAGAGATCGAATGTTACACGAGGATCATGGTTCCAGATACTCTATACATCCAGGTGCCACAAAGATGTACGGTGACCTATGGGAAGTCTATTGGTGGAATGGCATGAAGAAGGACCTAGCATAATTTGTGGCTAAGTGCCCAGATTGTCAACAGGTGAAGATTGAGCACCAGAGACTAAGGGGTGTACTTCAAGACATCAGTATTCCTACTTGGAATTGGGAGGAGATCAATATGGACTTCATTACAGGGTTGCCTCGCACTCGTCAACAGTATGACTTCATTTAGGTGGTCATGGACAAGTTGACCAAAGCAACTCATTTTCTACCGGTCAAAACAACCGATTCAGTGGAAGATTATGCTAAATTATACATTTGGGAGTTAGTTCAGTTTCATTAAGTGCCATTATCCATCATATTGGATAGGGGTACTCAGTTTACATCCCAATTTTAGAGATCATTTCAAAAGGGACTTGGCACTCAGGTCAAGCTTAGCATAACATTTCACCTGCAAATAGATGGTAAGGCAGAGCGAACTATTCAGACTCTCGAGAACATGATGAGAGCATATTTGATTGACTTCAAGGGTATTTGGGATGATCATTTTCCTCTCATTGAGTTTGCGTATAATAACAGCTACCATTCCAGCATTCATATGGCTCCGTTTGAGGCTCTCTATGGCGGAGATGTAGATCACCTATTGGTTGGTTTGAGGTCAGTGAAGCTACATTGATAGGTCTGGATTCAGTCCATGAGGCTATGTAGAAGGTTCAGCTTATGAGGGACAGGTTAAAAATAGCTCAGAGTGGACAAAAGTCCTATGCGGATATGAGCAGGGATCTTGAGTTTGAAGTTGATGATTGAGTGTTTTTAAAGGTATCCCCCATGAAAGGAGTGATGAGATTCAGGAAGAAAGGGAAACTCAGTCCCTATTATGTTGACCTATACTGGATTATGAAACGGGTTAGCAAGGTAGCATATCAGTTGGAGTTGCCCTCAGTATTATCTTTAGTTCACCCAGTTTTTCATTTATCGCTATTAAAGAAGTGTTTGGGTGATCTAGCTATGTGGACAGTGTCGGTCTGAAGGACAACCTTAGTTATGAGGAGGTTCCGGTGGAAATACTAGATCGTCAAGTTCAAAAGATAAGAAACAAAGAAGTAGCTTCAGTCAAGGTTTTATGGGGGAATCAAAATGTTGAGGGAGCAACGTGGGAAGCCGAAGCAGATATGATGGCTAAATACCCGCATCTATTTCATTTTGGCTCAGATTCAGCTTGAGGTATCAGCTTCCTCCTTAGTACTCTAGTCAGTTTCATGTTCATCTCATGTACCCCAGTTTCTCTAATCTTAATGAATGTATGTGTGATTCGGGAATTCAGTTAAGTCATGTAGTTCAAATCAGAGTCAGTCACTCCATTAGTTTTCAACATGTATGTTTAGTATTTGAGTATGATGATTGCATTTCTCTACTTTCCAGTATGATCTTCAACATTCAGGACGAATTTTCCCAAGGGGGAGATATTATAATACCCCAAAAACCCTAAGATCAGACCCAGGAGTTAAAATAGAGAAAACAAAATTTTCTACACTAGGTCACATGACGAGTCGTCCAGTGACCCATCAGGAACACCACGAGTCGTTAAGTGACTCATGGGAAGGGGTTTGACAGTGTTTGGAAATTTCAAGTTTGTGGTTACCACGGGTGTGACCATGAGTCGTGGTCAACCCCATGATTTGTTAGGTCACCCATGGTCAAAGGTGGCTTGAAGGATTAAGGGAAGCAGACAATGAACCTAACGGATAATTACCAAGATTCATCATGTAAACAACGAGTCGTGGTGTCCCCTATGGTGACCCTTACAAGGTTTTTGAAAGTGAAGGTGACGGGAGGTGACCACAAGTCGTGGCCACTGATAACATTTCATCCAATCCCTCGTTGGGACCGGCAGTATGTTATTTCTTGTGAATTTAATAAGTGCTTTTCTGTAACTCCTAAGTTACTAAGGTCTAAACTACATCATTTTAAGTGCATAATAGTCTGTTTTAAGAAGGGTTAAGTCATTCTAAGCCTATCCTTATTCATGCATGCAATCTTAGAAGGGTTGAGAGGTGATCATGTCTAGTTCTTTAAAGTCCTTCCTCAGTTCTATTTGGGCAATCAAGGAGGTGGTGAAATCAAATCTCTTCACGTATGTAAGGCTATGAATGGGTGCAATAGTCCACACCCATGCCCAACCCCTCTCTATTTCATGAAATCCTTATTGATGAATCAATGGGGTTTTAACCCAAATATGTGAATTCTCTAAGTTCTATCATGGGTATGATCTAAGTATTCTCCAAATGTTGAACTATGATTCATGATCAAGTTTTATAAGGTTTTAAATTACAGATTTATATTTTCAAGTTTTACAATATAGATTGCCCATTCATGGAAGTTCATGGCAAGTTGAGATTATGATATGTATGTTGAAATATGATGAGATGTATATGAGAAAAGCATGTTTTCAAATTACCCATGTATATGTTCATGTTTTCAAGAGAATCAAGTTGATTTCAACCATGTTAAATATTGGGCAAGCCCATATGATCAAGTATGTTTTATGATTTCATGTATTTAGCTTACCATATGGTTTTGGAGTCTAGACTCCCACTATTTTCAGCTTCTTGTATGGTTTGAGCCAAGGCTCCTCATGTTATGATTTCAGATTAATATATGTATGTTATGAGTCAGCTTCGTCACTAGACAATGGTCAGCTTCATTGAAAAATAATGGAGAGCATATGCATGTTTTTAGGTGTAGTGTCTAGCACCAAGTAGGCTAAGGGTTAGGAAACCCTATGCATCAGAACTACGTGCCAACATAGGTATGTTCAGATTATTTGGGACCTCCCTAATGAGCTTCCCCCACCCCCAAGGGGACTTCAGCTTGATATCGATATCATGGTAGAGTCCTTAGCCGTGGAAAATCTTTGGACGACTCTGCTCAGTTGAGTGTGATAGTCGGGACCACCCGCAGTCACACCATCAAAATAAGGGGCCAAATTGTCNGAAAATCTTTGGACGACTCTGCTCAGTTGAGTGTGATAGTCGGGACCACATAAGCTCTATCATGGTAATGTTTGTTATATGAAGAGTCTCCAATTCTTCCTCATGATTTCCGTTATGCGTTCATCAGTCATGATATTATGTTTTCAGCAGGTTTGACCTAATGTTCAATTTTACTTATGACTGTCAGTTTTAATTTTTGGGTCATTCGATTCAGTTATGATGTTCAGTTATGTTCAGATCATGATTTCAGAATATTAGCATGCAAGCCCTACTCTCAGAATCTTATCTTATTTATGTTTTATAATATGCATAATTTAAGATTTTACTTACATAGCAGTTTTACTTACCTTGCATACTTGGTACATTCCACGTACTGAACGCATACTCTATGTTGTATCATTTTATGATACTGGCTCCGATATGCAGACTCAGTCCCACCGATAGCCAAATTCCCAACTTTAGTACTTCCCAAACAGAGTTGGTGAGTCCTCATTTTTCGTGGGCTTTTCTATTCAAGATATGTTCAGTATTTTCAGTTTTCAGATTATAGTGAGTTAGTTTGGGTCTTGTCTCATCAACTCATCAGATGTTATGTTATGTTTAGACATCCGCTATGTTATTCATGTTGATCTTTCATTTTATTTCAATGAGTTAGATGTTATGTTCATTCCCAGTAGAGGCGTGGTGGTGGGCATCATCAGCGGTCCCACAGGAGATCATTAGCCCCAGCATCATCAGCAGCATGTGTGCCATCCAGATGTAGGAACGACTTGAGGGGATGAGTGTCAGGATCTTGAGGTCAGTGTAGTAGAACTATAGAGCCCAGTATTCCAGGTTGTTACAGGTATGAAAGAAGGCACATTGGTGAGTGCCTAGATGGTATAGGTGCTTGTTTCGGGTGTAGGAAGCATGGATATATGCTCTGAGATTGTCCAGTAGCTAGACAGGGCCATGGTAGGGGCCAAGACCCAGCAACTAGTTCAGCAGCACCAACACACTCAGCTCAGCAGGGTGCCTTCACTAGTGTAGGTGGTGGTCAGCATCAGAATAGATTCTATGCCCTCGCATCGCGTCAGGAGCAGGAGGTCTCCCCAGATGTAGTCACTGGTTTTTTATGAGTATTCCACCTTGATGTATATACTTGTTAGATCTAGGGGCTACTTTATCTTTTACGATGCCCTATGTTTTTAGTAGTTTCAGAGTTAGTCCTGAAATCCAATTAGAGCCCTTCTCAGTCTCTACTCTAGTCGGTGATTCAGTGATGGCTAACACGAATGAATCAAGCTAAACATGACATATATATCAAAAGATAAAACATAAGTCAAACCTTACTTCTGGATCATGCATGCATCAAATAATCATGACAATGGTAAATACTCAATTCTGATGTATAAAAGACAATGGGAGACTCGTCACATAACCGACATACCACGATAGAGCTTACGTGGTTTCAACTATGGCACTCAAGTGGGAAGAGTTGTCCATAACCTTTCCAGGGTGATGGACGCTGCCATGATATCGATATCAAGCTGAAGGGCCAATCGGATCAGGGATAGCTCAAAAGGGAGGTTCCAATAACATAAGTATAATCCTACGTTGGCGCGTAGTTCAGGGGCATGGGGTAGTCGACCCTTAACCCGCTCGGTGCTAGACTCTTCTCCCACAATATGCAATGCTCTACCTCGTATATAACGAAGCTCAACATCGTCTATTGACGAAGCTCAACATTGTCTATCAACAAAGCTTAATATGAAATCATGCATCGATTGTACATCATATAAATATGAAGCTCAGCAATGTCTTTTCGACAAGCTTAGAATGAAATCATGCATAACTTAACGTCGTATGAACGAAGCTCGATATTGTCTATTGACAAGGCTCATAACGAATTCATGCATGGACTCAACATCATGTGAAATGGAGCTTAACATGTCCTTGATAAAACATGACGACAATGTACATATCAATTAATAATCATGCAAATAATAGGCTTTACTTCGAAACATACCACAAGCTAGGATTCATAATAAGAGTTTGAGGGAAATTTATTTCAACTATGTGATAAGCTCATATCGGGAAAAATCATTATTTGAAATCATCATATGGGCATCACCCAAAACATCAATATACTTGGGTCTATTCAAATTACTTTGAAAACATTATCAAAATTATGGGTAGGGTTGGAAACATGCTTTTCATCATATATTCCATTATCATCACATTTATCACAATCACCACTCCTATGAGCTACCCATACATGGGTGTTTTAGATTCAATTTTTAGAAAAACAATTTTGAAAAAAAAAATAAGGTTAGAATCCTCCCAAGGTTAGTAAATCAGCAATATCAACTCAAATCAATCATGCCCATGAATGAGGATATGAGAATCATGCAATTGAATAAAACCCCATACTTGATCATCTCAACAAATCACAATTTGATAGGGAATGGGCATGGGTGTGGAACGAAGCACCCACTCATGGCCTTACATACCTAGGAATGAAGAACCCTAACTCATCCCATTTTCCCAGTTGAGATTTCCCTTGAAAACCTTGAAATTCCCCTCAATTTCCTCCCCTCAAGAATTTAACCTTGCATGCATGAAGTATTGGCCTAAGATGGATGATCCCCTGCTAAAAACCCTTGAAAATGAGCTCAAAATGATGTGGTTTAGTCCCTTAGAACATAGGAATTACGGAAAAGCTCTGAATGAAATTTTCCTGAAAAATAGATCTGGCCCCGACCATGAGTCATACCACGAGTCGTACCATCAAGTCACGACTCGTGGTTACCTCTCGTGGTCACCTCACCAGTTTTTCCCAACTTTTTGAATATGGCCATGACTGGTATACCACAGCTCGTACCACCATCCTACGGATCGTACTATCAATCGTGGTACCATCAACCCAAATCAATACGACTTAACAACAACTCCTCACCACGACTGGTGGCTACATATTACGAGTCATACCACGACCCGTGACAACTAACCCTGGGAACCCCCTGGGAATTCCACCACGACTCCTAACCACGAGTCGTACCTTCCTGTCACGACTAATAGGACCATTCGTGAAATGACCTCAGACTCCCGAATTCATCACGACTCAAGTCACGAGTCGTAGGTCCTTACCACAATTTGTACCTCGAGTCATACTGGTGCAAAAATTCCAGGTTTTGTGTAGTTTTCAACTTCAACTCCTGGGTCTATTCTTAGGCCCCTTCCGGGGTATTACAATATCTCCCCCTTGGGAACATTCGTCCTCGAATGTTAGAAACAAGCATAAAATACAATCATACAATTATCACACCCCAAAACTAATCATTTCAACCGAAATTTTCATATATTGACTACCTCCGAAAAGGATTATACAGCTGTATAGAATTCAGACCTTACACATACATTCATACACACAAAAGAGACTTCCACACATGAAAAGATCACGAAAACTAGATGGGGTCATAGGGCAAAATTGATACCTTAAGTATGAACTGAGCCGGTAGAGAACAAATGTGGAAATCTAGCCATCATGTCCGCTTCGACCTCCCATGTAGCTCTTTCAACATGTTAATTTCTCCATAAAACCTTAACTGAAGCTACCTCTTTGTTCCTAAACCTCCGCACCTGACGATCCAAGATTTCAACCGAAATGTCTTCATAACTAAGGTTGTCTTTCACCCCAATGTTGTCTAATGAACTACAAAGGCTAGATCACCAAAACACCTCTTCAAAAGTGACACATGGAAAATGGGATGAACTAAGAATAGATCCGATGGCAAGTCCAAGACATATTACCTTGCCAACCCTTCTCACAACCCGGTATGGACCAATATAACAGGGACGGAGTTTACCTTTCTTTCCTAACTGGATGACTCCCTTCATGGGAGATACCTTTAGGAATACCCAGTCGTCCACATCAAACTAAAAATCACTTCTCCTCACATTAGCATACGATTTCTGGCGACTCTAAGTTGTTTTTAACCGATCCCTTATCAACTGAACCTTCACCATCGCCTCATGTACCGAATCTGGTCCCATCATAGCTGCCTCACCAACCTCGAACCATCTGATGGGAGATCTACACCTCCGCCCGTAAAGAGCCTCGAACGGTGCCATCTGGATACTGGAGTGGTAACTGTTATTATAAGAAAACTCGATCAAGGGTAAATGATCATCCTAACTACCTTTAAAATCCATAACACATGCTCTCAACATATCCTCGAGGGTCTGGATAGATTGTTCGGCCTTGCCATCAGTCTGCGGATGGAATGTTGTACTGAGCTTTACTTGAGTCCCAAGTCCCCTTTCAAAGGACCGCTAGAACTGGGAAGTAAACTGAGCACCTCGATCTAAAATAATGGACATAGGCACTCCATGAAGTCGAACCAACTCCCGAAAATATAATTTGGCGTAGTCATCCGTTGAATCCGTGGTTTTGACCTATAGAAAGTGTGCAGCCTTGGTCAACCTATCTACTACCACCCAAATGGAGTCATATTACTGGCGAGTACGAGGTAGACCTGTTATAAAATCGATGTTAATTTCTTCCCACTTCAAGGTGGGAATACTAATGTCTTGAAGTACACCTCTCGACCTTTGATTCTCAACCTTAACTTGCTGGAAGTTCGGACAATTCGCTACAAACTCTGCAATATCCTTTTTCATACCATCCCACTAGTAGATATCCCTCAAGTACCGATACATCTTCGTGGATCTTGGATGAATGGAATATTTGGTACCGTGCGCCTCTTGCAATATCCGAACCCTTATATCGTCAATGTCCGGAACACATAGCCGACCTTGGTATCTTAGAACACCATCTCCCTCTTGGGAGAAAACCTCTACCTTTTGATTCCACACCGCCTCCTTCAACTTCCTCAAGATTGTATCCTCATCTTTCCTGGACTTAACATCGACTACCAAGGATGATTCTGAACCGTTACGCACCACAACGCCGCCATCGGTCGAGTCGACCAATCTAACCCCCAGCCTTGCAAGCCGATGAACATATTTCACCAACTCCTTCTTCCTCTCATCCACGTGGGACACACTTTCCATAAAAAGCGTACTAAGTGCATCCGCAACCACATTAGCCTTGTTCGGGTGGTAGAGAACACTCATGTCGTAGTCCTTCAACAACTGCAACCACCTTCTATGCCGAAGAGTTAGGTCTTTCTGAGTAAATACATATTGCAAGCTCTTGTTATCCATGAATAAATCCACGTGGACTCCATATAAATAATGCCGCCATATTTTCAATGCAAATACCACTGCGGCCAATTTGAGATCATGGGTCGGGTAATTCTTTTCATGAACCTTCAACTGTCTTGAGGCATAAGATATTACCATTCCATGCTGCATTAACACACATCCCAGTCAGACCCTTGAAGCATCACAGTATACAACAAAGCCATCAGTACCTTCCGGAGTCAACACTAGTGCTGAAGTGAGTCGCATCTTCAATTCCTAGATGTTTTTCTCACAAGCCTCTGACCACTAGAACATCACCATTTTCTGAGTCAGTCTAGTCAATGGGGCTGCAATGGATGGGAAGCCCTCAACAAATCTTTTATAGTAGCTTTCCAAGCCCAAGAAACTCCAAATTTCTGAAGGATTCACCGGTCTCGGCCAATTCTTCACCGCCTCAATCTTCCGTTAGTCTACCTTTATACCCTCACATGACACCACATAGCCTATAAATGCCACAGAATCTAACCAAAACTCGCATTTGCTGAACTTTGCATATAACTGCTAGTCCTTGAGGGTTTTAAGCACTACTCTCAAGTGAGCGGCATGCTCCTCCTCGCTCCGAGAGTATATGAGTATATCATCAATGAACACAATCACGAACATGTCTAGATATGCCTTGAATACCCTGTTCATCAAATCCATAAAAGCTGCATGGGCATTGGTTTGTCCAAAAGACATAACAACAAATTTTTAATGACCATACTTAGTTCTAAAGGCGGTTTTTGGAATGTCACGCTCCCGTACCCTAGGCTGGTGGTATACAGATCTGAGATCAATCTTTGAGAAACACCTGGCACACTCGAGCTGGTCAAACAAATCATCAATTTTATGTAAGGGGTACCTTTTCTTGATGGTAACCTAATTCAACTACTGATAGTCGATACACATGCGAAGGGAACCATCCTTCTTCCGAACAAATAACACCTGTGCACCCCATGGGGACTTACTCGGCCTAATGAAATCATTCTAAGGGAAGAATATATATAGGCTGTGTGTGGGGAAGAAGATCTATGCCGAAATCGGTCTCTCACTCGGGAGGCACACCTGGCAAATCATTAGAAAAGACCTTTGGGTATTCACGTACTACTGGAACCCACTGAAAGTCAGGGTTTCAGACACCACATCCTTAACCCTAACTAGATCGTACATGCAGCCTTTGGAAATCATCTTTCTGGCCTTAAGGTAGGAAATGAATTGACCTACAGGAACCGATGAACTACCCTTCCATTCTAAGACTGGCTTATCTGGAAATCTAAACTCTACTGATCGGGTTCTATAGTTTACTGAAGTATAACATGCAAATAACCAATCCATGCCGAGAATAATATCAAAATCGGCCATGGCTAACTCTATCAAATCTGCTGATGTGACCTTATGAAGAATTGAGACTGGGTAATTTCTATACACCCGTCTAGCTATAACTGAGTCACCTACTGGAGTTGAAACTGAGAAGGGTTCTGATAATACATCGGGATTAACCCCGAAGCTACTGGCTATATAGGGCGTTACAAATGATAGGGTAGCCCTTAGATCTAGCAAAGCATATACCTCAACTTGAAAGACTCTCAACATACCAGTAACAACATATGGTGATGCCTCCTGCTCCTGGTGAGTGGATAAAGCATAGAACCTGTTCCAGCGCTGTCTACCAGCTGTACTAGTAAATGCTTCCTGATATGCTATGCGGGGGTAGGGGTTGCTGAACTGGAAGATGGTCCTCGAGCCCCAATCTTGTCCTGACTCTTCACTGGACAATCTCTGAGCATATGTCCAGGCTTTCCACATCTGAAACAAGCTCCTGACCCTGCTAAGCACTAACCTGTGTGCCCTCGGCCGCACCTACGGTAAGCTGAAATACCGGACTCCGTAGGCCTGCTCCTATGATCCTTCGAGCCAGACGCTCGCCCTCTCTAATAAAGTCGAGTTCTAGATGGCGCATTCATGGCTGATGATGCAGGGGCTGACGATCTCTGATAGGTCTGTTGTCGGTGCCCCCCGCCGGATCTCTATTGAGATATCTACGGCCCTCTATCCGGGCTCTCTTGGCCTCCCTTTCCCTTGAGTGTGCTGCCTCCATCTAGTAGGCGTAAAACACTATGTAGGGAAAATCCAAATCCTGGTGGAGCATCGCTGTCTTGCAATCCTTTTCCAGGTATGTTGCTATATCATGCACAAATCTGCTCACCCGCGCTCGCTGGTCAGTCACCCACTTCGGAGCATATTTAGATAAGCGGGTGAACTCAAAGGCGTACTCCTGGATAGTCATCCTACCCTGCTTTAGATTCACAAATTTTGCTGCTTTCAACTCCCTCATTTCTCGAGGGAAGAACAAATAAAGGAACGTAACCTGAAACTCCTACCATGTGACTGGACCTGCTCCAGCAACCCTGCTATCCTTCCACTGACGGAACCAAGTATGCTCAACCCCCTTCAATTAGTAAGAGGCTAACTCTGCGCACTCCACATTGTGCACCCCTATAACCTGGGTGATCTTGACGATCTCATCAGTGAAGTAATGTGGGTCCTCATCTACCTTGGACCCTAAGTACTCCGGTGGATTCATTCTCAAAAAGTCTCGAACTCTAGCCGCCACCACATTGTCGTTCTGGGAAACATGTGCAATAGCCTGTTGATTGTCCTGGGCGGTCAGGGCCTGCACCAACATCTGAATGGCAGCTCAAAACTCATCATGAACGGTTGGCTCTAGTGGTTAGGGCTCCTGAGCTGGTGGGGCTAGCTGATGCCCATAACCATTACCCTTATCGTGGCCTTCACCACCTCCATTCCTTCTCCCATTCATCCTCCTAGGAGACATAATTCTGCAATCGCGAATAGAACGAATTAGAATGATAGAAAGGCTTTTTCATCACACGACATTGATCATGAAAGAAGGGACCATTTCCTAAAACGTTTTGCATCCTCTTCTTCATATAGTGTGGTGCGCTTCACACCCATGAAAAAGACTCTATCTAGCGTGGCTTTCAGACTCCAAAGGACATATCAAACCTATTGCTCTGATACCAAGTTTGTCACAACCCGAAAGGGGACCCGGATCGACACGGGAAAAGGGATCTCGAAGGACCCCAAGTCAACCCATGCATTAAGAATTCACTAACTCATTCAATAAAACAAGAGAAAAAATCTGAATTTATAAGTTCTGCGAAAGTTAACCAAATATAACAATAAAATAGACATTAAGAACTGAATACACATCTAAGTCTTATAAGCCTCTAATTTGGACGAGTTGATGGGACAACACCCCCAACTAACTCAATAAAGGGGAAACAAAAGAAATATGTCTGATATAACTGAAAGTCCAGTCCTCGGAAGATGAGGACTCACCAATCAGTAGATGCAAATCCTGATAAGTGACTACGGACGGGGCTGAACCTGAGATCCGAATCCTGCATCATGAAACGATGCAGCATAGAAGGTATGCAGTCAGTACGTGGAATGTACCGAGTATGTAAGATAAGTGAAACTGCTAAAGAAATTTAAAATCCTTTAAGGAAAATCATACATATCAAAGGCTTGTAAGGATAAAGAGAAGAGCACATGCATTCATTATGAAATCATACTGTCATGCTTCATGATAATGCAAGGATTTAGAACATCATGACTGACACGAATAACTCAAGATGAACATGAAATATAAATCAAAAGCTAAAACATGAGTCAAAGCTTGCTTCTGGATCATGCATGAATAAAATAATCATGACAATGGTAAATATTCAATGCTGATGTATAAAAGACAGTGAGAGACTCGTCACATAACCGACATACCATGATAGAGCTTACGTGGTCCCAACTATCACACTTAAGTGGGAAGAGCCATCCATAACCTTGCCAGGGCGATGGACGCTACCATGATATCGATATCAAGCTGAAGGGCCAATCGAGATGGGGATAGCTCACAAGGGAGGTCCTAATAATGTAAGTATCATCCTACGTTGGCACGTAGTTCTGGGGCATAGGGTAGTCGACCCTTAACCAGCTCGGTGCTAGACTCTTCTCCCACAATATGCAATGCTCTACATCGTATATAATGAAGCTAAACATCGTCTATTGACGAAGCTCAACATTGTCTATCGGCAAAGCTCAATATGAAAGCATGCATCGATTATACATCATATAAATATGAAGCTCAATAATATCTTTTCGACAAGCTTAGAATGAAATCATGCATAACTTAACGTCGTATGAACGAAGCTCGACATTGTCTATTGACAAGACTCATAATGAATTCATGCATGGACTCAATATCATGTGAAATGGAGCTTAACATTGTCCTTGAAAAGGCTTGACGATAATGTACATATCAATTAAGAATCATGCATAAAAAAGGCTTTACTTCAAAACATACCACAAGCTAGGATTCATAATAAGTGTTTGAGGAAAATTGATTTCAACCATATGGTAAGCTCATATCGGGAAAAATAATTATTTGAAAACATCATATGGGAATCACCCAAAAATTCACTATACTTGGATCTATTCAAACTACTTTGAAAACATCATCAAAATTATGGGTAAGGTTGGAAACATGCTTTTCATCTTATATTCCATTATCATTACATTTATCACAATCACCACTCCTATGAGCTACCCATACATCGGCATTTTAGATTCAATTTTTAGAAAAACAATTTTGAAAAAAAAGAGAGGTTATAATCCGCCCAAGCTTAGTAAATCATCAATATCAACTCAAATCAATCATGCCCATGAATGAGGATATGAGAATCATGCAATTGAATAAAACCCCATACTTGATCATCTCAACAAATCACAATTTGATAAGGAATGGGCATGGGTATGGAAGGAAGCACCCACTAATGGCCTTACATACTTTGGAATGAAGAACCCTAACTCTTCCCAATTGCCCAGCTGAGATTTCCCTTGAAAACCTTGAAATTCCTGTCAAGCCTTCAACCTTGCATGCATGAAGTAATGGCCTATAGATGATCCCCTGCTAAAAACCCTATAAAACAAGTAAATTGTGTACCTTTGTCTGAAATAAGGGATAAGGGAACTCCATGCAATCGAACTAGCTCCCGGATATATAGTTTGGCATAGTCCTCCGCTGAATCTGTGGTCTTGACCGATAGAAAATGAGCAGCCTTGGTCAACCTATCTACCAAAACCCAAATGGAGTCATATTATCAACGAGTGCGAGGCAAACCTTTGATGAAGTCCATATTAATTTATTCCCACATCCATGTAGGAATGTTGATTTCCTGAAGCTCACCTCCCGGTCTCTGATGCTCGACATTTACTTGCTGACAGTTTGGGCACTTAGCTATAAATTTTGCGATATCCTTTTTCATGCCGTTCCACCAATAGATTTCCTGTAAGTCACGTTACATCTTGGTGGGACCTGGATGGATAGAATTCCTGGATCCATGACTTCATGCAACATCCGACTCCTCAAATCATCAACATCCAAAACACAAAGGGGACCCTGGTACCGAAGCACACCATCTCCCTCTTTAGAGAAGACCTCTACCTTTTAATTTTGAACGGCTTCCTTTAGCTTTACCAAAATTGGGTCCTCATCTTGTCTAGCTTTCAAATCAGTCACCAAGGACGATTCTGATTTGTTATGAACAATAACACTTCCATCGGCCGAGTCAACCAACCTAACTCCCAACCTTGTGAGTCGACGCACATCCTTCACCAGCTCCTTCTTCCCCTCACCTTATGAGACACACTCTCCATAGAGATTATACTAAGCGCATCCGCTACTACATTAGCCTTGCCCAGATGGTAAATGACGTTCATGTCATAGTCCTTGAGTAGATCCAACCACCTTCTTTGCCGAAGATTGAGATCCTTCTGCGTGAACACATATTGTAAACTCTTATGGTCTGTAAACACGTCCACATAGACCCTGATCTTGGGCATAATTGCATGCCCAAGTGATACTTTAATACTTCATTTCTACTTATTTATCCATTTTTATGTGTGTGTTCTCATGTGATTTGTATGTAAATGTGGATTTATCCTAACCAACATGATTAGTGTTGTTTTGAAGTCTAGAAGGAATTTTTTGAAGCTAATCTACAAGTTGGTGAAGTGTGGAAAGGGACTCGGAAGCAAGAAGCGGAAGTCGACAAGGAAATTGGCCAAGTTTGGTGCTCTGCGATGGAGGCTGTGTCACGCTACCATCGCGGAAGTAGTTTCCCTAGAAGTAATTTTTATCTCAATATCCAGTGGGGGTGCGCGTTACCTCCATGGCACGGAGATGATGCTCCATGATACACTCTGTGCCACGCTGAAGATAATTATTCGGAACCCCAAGTTCCGGTGGAGTGCGCGATGGCACCGTGTCACGGAGTTGAAGCTCCGCGATACACTCCATGCATGCTGAAGAAAATTACCTGGAAGCTGAGTTCCAGTGAAGGTCCGTGACAGGGCCGTGGCACGGAGCTGAGGCTCCTCGATACACTCTGTTCCACGTTAACAGTTATTCCGGGAAAAATTGTCACTTGTATAAATAGCACACTTAGGTTTTATTTTAAAGTATATGACATTTTGATCAAGAACGTGGATAGTAGGCAGTTGAGAAGAAGAATTCCTAGGGTTAATTCTCTTCCTTTTTCTCTTTAATTTCAATTGCTTGTATGAATTCTACTTGTT
>JACEIK010001290.1:186074-212941 GCA_018107945.1 Datura stramonium
GCTATTGTTCAAACTTTAATTTACAATATTTACTTAGGTTCACATTAACTATTAATCTTGACTCAAAAGCATTATTTGTTTGGTTGTCTACCTGCATAACAAAATCGTTCACTAGCATTTCGAATAATTACTACCATATTACAGTCCCTGTGGGATCGATACTTGGCTTGAAATAAAGTAATTTTACTACTTGTACGACCACGTGCACTTGCGTGTAGTTGGGTCCGAACAGACCCCATACAAATAATGTCACCATATATTCAATGCGAACACCATCGCAGCCAAATCAAGATCATGGGTCAGGTAATTCTTCTCATGAACTTTTAGCTGTCTGGAGGCACAGTCTATAACCTTCCCGTGGTGCATCAATACACATCCAAGTGCGATCCTTGAAGCATCACAATACACCACGAACCCATCAGTACCCTCCGGTAGAATTAACACCCGTGCTGAAGTGAGTCGAGTCTTCGACTCTTGGAATCTCTTCTCACAAGCCTCCAACCATTTGAAATTCATCTTCTTCTGGGTAAACTTTTTTAATGGTGCTGCAATAGATGAGAAACCTTCCACGAACCTTCGATAGTAGCTAAATAAACCCAAAAAGCTCCAAATATCTAAAGGATTCACCAGTCTGGGCCAATTCTTCACTGTTCTAATTTTTGAAAATCCACCTTTATACAATCACTTGATACCACATGGACCAAGAACGCTACAAAATTCAACCAAAACTCACACTTGCTGAATTTAGCATATAATTGGCGATCCTTGAGAATCTAAAGCACTATTTTCAAATGAGCGGCATGCTCCTCCTCACTTCGAGAATATATCAGGATGTCATCGATAAACACAATCACGAACATATCCATGTATGGCTTGAACACCCTGTTCATCAGGTCCATAAAAGCTGCAGGAGCATCCATTAGTCCAAAATACATTACTACAAACTCATAATGACCATACCGCATTCTGAAGGCTGTCTTTGGGATGTCGCTCTCCCAAACTCTGAGCTGATGATACCCAGATTTGAAATCTATTTTTGAGAAACACTTGGCACCCTGAAGCTGGTAAAATAAATCATCAATCCTAGGTAGAGGATACCTATTCTTGACAATGACTTTTTTCAATTGTCGATAGTCAATACGCACACGAAGAGAACCATCTTTCTTTCGGACAAAGAGAACTGGTGCACTCCATGGAGACTTTCTCGGTCAAATGAAACCCTTATCTAGTAGGTATTTCAATTGTTCTTTCAACTCCATTAGCTCAGCTGATGTTATTCTATAGGGAGGAATGGATATAGGCTGCATATCGGGAAGAAGGTCAATACAAAAATCAATCTCCCACTCGGGAGGGATTCCCGATAAATCATCTGGGAATACTTCTGGATACTTACGTACTACTAGGACTAACTGGATAGTCGAGGTCTCATATTCAACATTCTTAACCCTAAATAGATGGTACACACAACCTTTTATAATCATCTTTCTAGCCCTAAGGTAGGAAATGAAACGACTTACAGGAACAACTGAACTACCCTTCCATTCTAAGACAGGCTCACCCGGAAATCTAAACTCTACTACCCGGGTTCTACAATTAACTGAGGCAAAACATGCAAATACCCAATCAATGTCGAGGATAATATCAAAATCGGTCATGTTTAACTCTATCAAATCTGCTAAGGTGACCTCTGAAGGAGTGAGACCGGGAAACCTCTATACAACTGTCTAGCTATTACTCAATCACCTACTGGAGTAGAAACTGAGAAAGGTTCTGACAAGACTTTGGGACTGACTCCGAAGCTACTTGCTATATAAGGTGTCACAAAAGACAAGGTAGCCCCCGTATCTAATAAAGAATAAGCATTAATATGGAAAACTCATAACATACCAGTGACCACATTCGGTGAGACCTCCTATTCCTAGCGGGATGCTAAGGCATAAAATCTGTTTTGGCGCTGACGGCCGCCTGTACTGGTAGATGCCCCCTAATGCACTAAGCATGTGGGAGGGGCTACTGAACTAGAAACTGGGCCTCGGCCCTCATCCTGATCCTATCTCATTGTGGGGTAATATCTAAGCATGTGTCCGAGCTTCCCGGACATATGCTCAGAAATTGCCCAGTAGCTAGGCAGGGCCATGATAGGGGCCGAGGCCCAGCTTCAACATCAGCATCTCCACTAGTCTGCCCATCTCAGCAGCACGCATCTACTAGTGCGGGTGGTGTGCAGCGCATAATAGATTCTATGCCTTAGCGTCCTGCCAGGAGCAGAAGGTTTCCTTGGATATAGTCACTGGTATGTTACGAGTTTTCCATCTTGATGTATATTCTTTGTTAGATCCAGGGGCTACTTTATGCTTTGATGTTCTATATTGCTAGTAGTTTCAGAGTTAGACCCGAAATCCTATCAGAACCCTTCTCAGTCTATACTCCAATGGGTGATTCAGTTATAGCTAGACGGGTGTATAGAGATTGCCCGGTCACAGTCCTTCAAAAAATAACCTCAATAGATCTAGTAGAGTTAGCCATGACTGATTTTGATGTTATCCTTGGCATGATTGGCTATTTGCATGTTATGCCTCAGTTAATTGTAGAACCTTTTGTGGTAGAGTTCCGATTTACGAGTGAGCCAGTCTTAGAATGAACGAGTAGTTCAGTTGTGCCTGTAGGTCATTTAATTTCTTATCTTAAGGCTAGAAAGATGATCTTCAAGGGTTGTGTGTACCATCTAGTTAGGGTTAAGGATGCTACATTCGAGACCCTGACTATCCAGTTAGTTCCAGTGGTATGTGAGTATCCAGAAGTCTTCCCTGATGATCTACAGGGAATCCCTCCCGAGTGGGATATTGATTTTGGTATTGACCTTCTTCCTGATACGCAACCTATATCCATTCCTCCTTATAGAATGGCCCCAGCCGAGCTATAGGAGTTGAAGGAGCAGTTGAAATACCTTTTAGATAAGTGATTCGTCATACCGAGAAAATCCCCATGGGGTGCACCAGTTTTATTTGTCTGCAAGATAGATTGTTCTCTCCGTATGTGTATTGATTATCGACAATTTAAGAAGGTCACCATCAATAACAAGTATCCTCTCCTCAAAATTGATGATTTGTTTGACCAGCTTCAGGGTGCCAACTGCTTTTCGAAAATAGATCTCAGATCTGAATACCATCAGCTTAGGGTTCGGGAGAGTGATATCTTGAAGACATCTTTCAGAACGCGGTATGGTCATTACAAGTTTGTATTTATGTCATTTAGAATAACGAATGCTCCTACAGCTTTTATGGATTTTATGAACAGGTTGTTCAATCCATAATTGGACATGTTCGTGATTGTGCTTATTGATGAAATCCTAATATACTATAAGAGCAAGGAGGAGCATGTCGCTCATTCGACAGTGGTGCTACAGAAACTCAAGGATCACTAATTATATGTTATATTCAGCAAGTGCGAGTTTTGGTTGAACTCAGTGGCATTTTTTGGTCATGTGGTGTCAAGCGAGGGTATAAAAGTGGTCAGAAGATAGAAGCGGTGAAGAATTGGCCTAGATAGTTGAATCGTTCAAATATCAAGAGCTTCTTGGGATTAGCTTGTTATTATCAGAGATTTGTTGAAGGTTTTTCATCTATTGTAGTGCCATTGACCAGATTGACCCAAAAGAAAGTGAAGTTCTAATAGTCCGAGGCTTGCGAGAAGAGTTTCCAAGAGTTAAAGACCTGACTCATCTCAGCAGCAGTGTTAACCCTACCCGAGGGTACCGATGGGTTTGTGGTATATTGTGATGCTTCGAGGATCAGCCTTGCTAGTGTATTTATACAGCATGGTAAAGTTATAGAATACTCTTCCAAGCAGCTAAAGGTTCATGAAAAGAATTATCCGACCCATAATCTTGAATTGGCGGCGACGGTATTTGCTTTGAAGATTTGTAGATACTATTTGTACAGGGTCCATGTAGATGTGTTTATGGACCACAGAAGCTTACAATATATGTTTACCCAGAAGGACCTAAATCTGCGTCAAATGAGGTGGTTGGAGTTACTCAAGGATTATGATATGAGTTTCCTTTACCATCAGGGCAAGGCTAATATAGTAGCAGACGCACTTAGTAGATGAGGGGAAGAAGGAGCTGGTGAAGGATGTGCATCGACTTGCGAGATTGGGAGTTCGCTTGGTTAACTCGATCGATGGCAGTGTTATTGTCTAGAATGGATCAGAATCGTCCGTGGTGATTGAAAGGGGGATTGGTAAAGTTAAAGGAAGTTGTTCAGAATAAGAAGGTAGACGTCTTCTCCAAAGGGGGAGATGGTGTGCTTCGATATCAGGGTTGCTTGTGTGTCTCAAACGTTGATGATTTAAGAAATTGGATGTTTCATGACGCTCATGGTTCTAGGTATTCGATACATCCACCAAGATGTATAGTGACCTACGGGAAGTCAATTGGTGGAATGGCATGAAGAAGGACATAGAAGAATTTGTGGCTAAGTGTCCAAATTGTCAAAAAGCAAAAGTTGAGCATCAAAGACCGGGAGGTGTACTTCAAGACAATAGTATACCTACGTAGAGTGGGAGGATATTAATATAGGCTTCATCACAGGGTTTCCTCGCACTCGCCGACAGTATGACTCCATTTGGGTGGACGTGGACAGGTTGACCAAAGCCGCTCATTTTCTACCAGTCAAAACTACTGATTCAACGAAGGATTATGCAAAAATGTACATTCGAGAGATAGTTCGATCGCATGGAGTTCCCTTCTACATCATATCAGACAGAGGTACTCAATTCACCTCTCAAATTTTGAGATCGTTTCAAAAGGGACTTGATACTCAGGTCAAGCTCAGTTCACCATTTCATCCGCAAACCAACGGTCAGACGGAGTGGACTATTCAAATTCTTGATGACATGTTGAGATCGTGTGTGATTGACTTCAAGGGTAGGTGGGATGATCATTTGCCTCTTATCGAGTTTGCATATATCAACCACTATCATTCAAGCATTCAGATGTCTCCATTTGAGGCTCTCTATGGGAGGCGATGTAGATCGCCTCTTGGATGGTTTGAAATCGGTGAAGCTATGATAATAGTACCAGATTCAGTCCATGAGGTCTTATAGAAAGTTCAGCTCATACGGGACAGGTTGAAAACAACTCAAAGTCGCCAAAAGTCCTATACGAATGTGAGGAGGGGATAATTTTAGTTCAAAGTTGATGTTTTGGTGTTTTTGAAGGTGTCTCCCATGAAGGAATGGGAGTGATGAGGTTCAGAAAGAAAGGGAAACTTAGTTTATGTTGTGTTGGACCGTATCGGATTGTGAAACGGGTTGGCAAGGTAGAATATGAGTTGGAGTTTCCCTCAGAATTAGCTTCAGTCCATCCAGTTTTCCATGTATCGCTCCTAAAGGAATATTTGGGTGATCCATCTCTAGTTGTTCTAGTGGACAGTTTCAGTGTGAAAGACAGCCTTAGTTTTGAGGATGTTCGAAAGCTAAGGAATAAGTAAGTATCCTTAGTTAAGGTCTTATGGAGAAATAGGCATGTTAAGGGAGCTACATGGGAAGCCGAAGAGGATATGGTGGCTAGATACCCACATTTATTCCCTACCGGCTCAGTTCCAGCTTGAGGTATCAGTTTTATCCCTAAAACTCCATTCAGTTTCATATTCAATTCATGTGCCCCGGTTTCTTTCATGTCCATGAATGTATGTATGATTCATGAATTCAGTTCAGCCA
This sequence comes from Datura stramonium, assembly GCA_018107945.1. Taxonomy (NCBI): domain Eukaryota; kingdom Viridiplantae; phylum Streptophyta; class Magnoliopsida; order Solanales; family Solanaceae; genus Datura; species Datura stramonium. The sequence continues at coordinate 191,796 of JACEIK010001290.1, forward strand.
TGTAGTTTAGTTCAGAGGTAGTCATTGCGTCGGTTTTTAACTTATATGATCAATATTTTAGTATGATGATTGCATGTCTCTGTGTTTCTGTATGATTTTCAACATTTGAGGATGAATGTTCTGAAGGGGAGATATTGTTATACCCCAAAAGCCTAAAGATCAGACCCAGGAGTTGAAACAGAGAAAATAGGATTTTCTGCACCATGTCACAAAATGAGTCATCATGTGACCTATCAGGATGACCATGAGTCATTAAATGACTCATGGTGAGGAGTATGACTTGAGTTGGAAATTTCTTTTTTTGGGTCACCACGGACATGACCACGAGTCATGGTCATCCCCATGACTCGTTGAGTCAATAATCATCAGTAATGAGGTAAAGGTAGGAGGAATTGGGTAGTGCACTTAACAGGTTGGTTACCACAACTCGTTGGGTGCACCACGAGTCGTGGTGTGCCCAGTGGTGAGCCCCAGGTGAATTTTTGAAGTGAGGGAAATGCAAGGTGTCCATGAATCGTGGTCACCAGCGACCAACTGTTAGGTCCCTCTTGAGTCCCCTTTGAGGATATATGGCCAGTGTACCTAATGACAAGAGATCATGACTCGTGCCCAGTGGTAACGACAGGAGATCAGTTTTCCTCTGCGAATTTAGTTAGGGATTATCCATAATTCATATGATCCTAAGGCCTAAACTATGTTTTTTTAATCTATGAATAATGAGTTTTAATAGGATTAATCTCATTCTAAGCTATTACTATTCATGCATGCAAGATTAGAGGGAATAGAGAGGTGATCAAGCTTAATTCCTTCCAAATTCTTCTCAATTCCTCCTTGGGCAATCAGAAAAGTTGTAGAATCAGATTCTCCCAGGTATGTAAGGTTATGATGGGTGAATTTTATCACACCCATGCCCAATCCCTATCTAATTTATGAAAATCTATACGTTGATCCTATGGCGTTTTAACACAAATGCATGAATTTCCTAACTTTCTACCATGGGTATGATCTAAGTATGTTTCGATTATTGAATTATGATTCATGGGAAAGTTTTACAATTTTTTCAACTTTAAATCTTGTTTTCATGTTTTATAAATTATGATGCCCATCCATGAGAAGTTCATGAAAAATTGAGATCTACGATGTATGTTCAAGTATGATGAGATATTTATGATGAAAAGCATGTTTTTACTTTACCCATGTTTATGATCATATTTTTCAAGTGAATCAAGTATTTTCAAGCATGTTTAAGTATTGGGAAAGCTCATATGTTCAAGTATTATTTATGAATTCATGTCAATTAGCTTACCACATGCTTTTGGAGTCAAGACTCCTAATTATGTTCAGCATGTGTATGATTTCAAATTTTATATATACATGATTAATCAGCTTCGTCACTATACAATGGTCAACTTCATTGAAAAATGACGAAGAGTATATGCATATTTTTGGGAGTAGTTTCTAGCACCCAGTAGGCTAAGGGTCAGTCAACCCTATGCCTCAGAACTACGCGCCAACATAGGTATGATCAAATTATATGGGACCTCCTTCATTTGCTTTCCCCTACCCCAATGGGACTTTAGCTTGATATCAATATCATGGTAGCATTCTTAGACCTAGAAAGTCTTTGAATGGCTCTGCCCACTTGATTGTGATAGTCGGGACTACGTAAGCTCTAGTGTGGTAATGTCGGTTATATGATGAGTCTCCCATTGTTCCTCATGATTTCAGTTATGCATGTTTATCATGATATATATATATGTGTGTGTGTGTGTGTGTGTGTGTTCTAAATAAGGTTTGACCCAATGTTCTGTTTTACTTATGATTATCAGATTTCAGCTTTGGGTCATTCGATTTAGTTATGATGTTCAATTATGTTCAGATCATGATTTCAGAAAATAGCATGCGAGCCCTACTCTCAGATTCTTATCTTGATTATGTTTTGTATTATGCATGTTTTAATGATTTTACATACTTAAGTGGTTTTATTTACCTTGCATACTCGGTACATTCCATGTATTGAGTGCATACTCTATGTTGTATTGTTTAATGATAGAGGCTCCGATCTTCAAACTCAGCCCCGTCATTAGCTAGTTTCCGGAGTTAGCATCCAGCTTCAGTGGTGAGTCCTCATCTCCCGAGGACCATTCCTTATCAGTTATCTTTGTATTTTTAGTTTCATACTTAGAGAGTTAGTTGGGGTCTTGTCCCATCAACTCATAAGAATTAGAGGCTTTCCATACATAGTGTATAATCAGCTTCAGATTCATGTATGTATTCTAATGTTATTTCATGTTCAGATTTCTGCTATGATTATTATGATTGATCTTCTGCTTTTATTGACTGAGTTAGATGTTATGTTCATGCCATGGGTCGACTTGGAGCCTCTTGGGGTTCTTTGTCCCATGTATCTATTTGGGCCCATGTTCGAATCGTGATAATCTAAAAATGCATAAACATCAAGATGGAATACTCGTAACATACCATTGACTACATTCGGGGAGATCTCCTGCTCCTGAAGAGATGCTAGGGCATAAAACCTATTATGGCACTGACTACCACCTACACCAGTGGATGCATCCCGTCGAGGAACATGTGCTGCTGGAGTTGCTACTAAACTTGTATCCTGAGTATGACCCCTTCCATCACACTAACTAGACAAAGGATACTTCCGGTGCATGTGCCCGGGTTTCCCACACTCGAAGGAAATATATGATCCGGTTAAGCACTCTCCTATGTGGTTCTTACTACATTTTCCGCAGACTGGAAATGTGCGCTCTACCAGCGGGTTCCTCTGTCCCCTAGAGCCTGATGCCCATCCTTTTAGATCACCCCGAGATCTAGATGGAACACTGACTGATGGGGCCGATGACCTTTGGTGGAACTACTAACGATGTCCATAACTCGACTTTTTCTGGAAGAGCCCAAAACAATCTGTCCTGCCCTCTTTTCCTCTCTCCCTCCCCCTCAAATACACTTCCTCCATCTGTTGTGCATACAAAACCAATCGGGAGAAGTCTATGTCCTGATGTGGCATAGCGGTCCTGCAATCCTTAATCAAGTAGTTCATAACCCCGCTCACAAATCTACTCACCCGGGCCCTCTGATTGGCCACCATCTCTGGCGCGTACTTGGACAAATGGGTGAACTCTAAAGCATACGCTTGAACCATCATATTGTTCTATCTCAGGTTTACAAACTCTACTGCCTTGATATCCCTCATCTCTCGGAGAAAGATTGATCCAAGAACGCAGTGAGAAACTCATCCCAACCAATGGGACCCAGTTCGACTCTCTAGTCATCCTTCCACTGTTTCTACTGAATATAAGCAACCCCTTTTAACTGATAATAGGATGGGTATGCACACTCCTCCGCATCACTTCCATAATCTTAGTGATCTTTTGAATCTCCTCAAAAAACTCACGTGGATCCTTGTCCATTCTCGATCCAAGGAACTCAAGGGGGTTCATCTTGAGAAAGTCCCTGATCCTAGTCGCCACTGCATTCCCGTTCTAGGGAACTTGAGCTACTTCCTTATAGTTGACCTAAGTGGTCAACGCATGTGCCAACATCTGGATAGCTACTCTAAATTCAGCATGGGCAACCTTCTCAAGCACTTGATCCTCTGGGGCTGTTAGGGCTTGATGGTTCCCGTGTCTATTGCCATTCTCATGGCCATTCCCATTTCTGTTGTTGTTCCTTCTTCCATTAACCTAGTGGGGAGGCATGATTCTGCAAACGCGTATAGCATGAGTTAAAAGGATAGAGAAACATTTCATCCCACGACATAGATCATGAAGAAGGGAAATTTCCTAAAACGCTTCATAGCCTCTTCGTCATAAGTGTGGAGAACTTCACACTCGTGAAAATAACTCTACTTAACGTGTCTTCCAGACACCTTAGGACACACTTAACCTTTGCTCTTATACCAAGTTTGTCACAACCTGAATTTAGGCAGGGATGGAGATATGGAACCTAGAACCATAAATGACTTCATGTCGACCCATGGCATGAACATGATAACTAACTCAACATAATTAAGGCGGAAAGAAACTGAATTCTGAAATAGCGGAAGTATGAATATTAAACATTTGAACAACGGAAATATATAACACTGAATTCGAAAATAAATACAACACTATGTCTGAAAAGCCTCTACATATTGATGAGTGATCCTGGGAATATTTACATGCCCAACTGCTATTTTATAAATTAATTTTAGCCATGTTTGTAAATTTAATTAATTACATCCTAATGTAATGTTGTATAATTGCATGCATGAACTAACCAATGTGATTAGCCCTTGTTTGTAGGTGAAAAATGCTAGGGATGGGCTTAAATATAAGGATGCACGAGTAAGGAGGAAGCTAGAAATTAATTTCAAAGGCGTCGCGTGAAGATAACAAAATGAGTGGGCTTCCATAACATGCCATCGTGCCACGCTAGGAGGGCAGTACGCTAGGCATCGTGCCACACTGTGCGTGCGCGCACGAGACGCATGTCAGGCAGTGTGCCTGCGCATTGGCTCCATGCCACGCCAGGCCCTCCTGCACGCCAGAGTCTATGCCACACCAGGATTGGGCCACGTACAGTAGCGTGTCATGCCCGATAGAACCCTAAAGCTTGGCCTTGTCAATGCCAGCGCCCAACGACTAGTATGCCTGCCTAACCAGCCCATGCCAAGGAACCTGAGTTAAGTGATGGGCAGTGTGGCATGGAGCTGGTCCCTCCTCGGCCAAATTTTGCAAAATCCTAACTTACTTTAAACTAAACACTTTGCTCTTATTTTCATTTATCATGTATTTTATTTTGGACAACTAAAAGGAGTGAAAGAGAGAAGAAGGAAAATCCACCTAGGGTTTGTAATTCTTACATCTTTTACTCGTGATTTTGCATGATTTGTAATTAGATTATGAATTCTTGTATGAACATGAGTAGGTAAAACCCTTGTTCTAGGGTTGAGGCCACAAGACATGAATGTTAATGTTTAATTTCTACTTTGGTTCAAGTTTCTTTGGTTGTTTTCTTGGATTCTTTCTTTCTTACGATTTTAATGTTTGAGCACCATTAGAATGCATGTGTTAAGTTTCAGAAAAAGCTCGAAAGAGTTACCCTAGGTTAGAACTAGAAATTCAAGGAGTTAGTTCAAAGTTTTCAATACTTGATTTGTGGTTAGGATTGAAATATACCTAATTCACATCAGTTTGTTAATAAAACGGGAAAATAGCTAGAAACTTAGAATTAAATTGTCACATCACACTCTCATATGAAGTTGTGAAGTTAATTCTAGGCTAAATGGTTAGAGGTACGAAAGTCCATAACCAAGGGCATAAAAAACGTGAACCACATCCACATTGTTAACTGCTCACGAATTAACAATGTAGTTGTGAGACTAGTTTGTTGTGTTTAGAGGCTCGAAAGACTGTGAACATTGCGACTAACTCTGTGAGAGAACAAAAGAATTTTCAATACTTCAACCATTGTTAATTATAGATATGCATGAATGTTTGGCCTTAACTCTAGATGCTTCTTATTATTGTTTTTCTGAATTAGTTGTGATAACCTATAGATTTAGATAAAACATTAGAAATCATGGAAACCAACACTTGTGAAAATTAATTTAACACCTAAACTGAATATTCGCTGTAAATGTCCAGTCCCTTTGGGTTCGATATCTGGCTCTTAAAGAGTCAATATATTACTTGTATGACCGCAAATGCTTGCGCGTGTGCTGGGGCGCAACAAGTGTTTGGCGCCGTTGTCGACGACTAGGACCCTTTTTTGAATTTTTAGTTTTTGTGTATTTTTATTAAGTGTTGAATATTTTGGTCTTTGTCTGTTTCATTGCAGGTAACTGATTTGTCTTTGTAGCACTAGAAAGGAATAGAGAATTGATGGATCCATTGTTAGAGCCTGAACGACTGTTGCAGTTGTTATGAAGAGAGGATTTTGAGCAAAAGATGCAAGTGTTAGAAAGACAAGTTCTTGAACGATAGCATCCACCAGTTGGGCAGGAAGATTTATTTCCCAAACCAATGGAAGCAAGACCAGTTCGCGAAGTGGAAATCCCTCTCGCGACAAATTAAACCTCCAGTATCCGCAAACCAGAGCCTAGAGGCAATTTAGAGCTGAAACAGAACATGGTGCAGCTGTTGCACTCTAGTGGTCAATTCACGGAATGACACATGAAGACACACAACAGCACCTATAGAACTTCTTGAAATTACTGAAACTTTGGTCCCCACTGGAGTGTCAATTGATTCTATCAGACATACCCTCTTTCCATTTTAACTTTTGGGAGAGGTGAAGAGGTGGATAAAGGTAGAGCCACCAAATTCCATCACATCCTGGGACAACCTAGCAAGGAAGTTCCTCATCAAATTCTTTCCCTCTAATATGACTGCAAAGCTCAGAAGCACAATACTCAGTATCAAGCAGAGACCAGAGGAAAATCTAAACTTGGACTGGGAGAGGTTGAAGTCATTATTGAGAGACTGCCCTCATCACCAGCAGTCTAATGAGGTGTTAGCCCACACCTTTGTGGAGAGTCTAGATCCTCACACTAAATTTTTTCTAGACTCCGCATCAGATGGACAAGCACTTGAAAAGATGTATGATGAACTGTACACTTTATTGAATAGAATTGTACAAGGAAATCGAGAATGGAATAGTGAATCATCTAGAGGGACAGGTAAGAGCTAGGTTGATTGAAGTTGATAACATGAATTTAACAGCTCAACTTTCCTCATTCTAGCACCAAATGATAACTCAGTACAACAAGGTGGGTATGGCACAGCCACAGGCATAAGTTAATGTAATTCAACCAGCTCCTAACTGGTGTGAGATATGTGGCAACAATGGGGACAGTGTAGACTCTTGCGGGGAAAATCCAAAGTCAGTAAATTTTGTAGGTAATATTCAGAGAAATAATTAGAATTATGGGAACACCTACAACAAGAACTAGTAGAGTCACCCAAAATTTTCTTTTGGTGGTAATCAGAGTCAAAGCTACCAGCAGCCCCAGCAGCAGCAGTACTAGTAGCAAAACAGGCAGACTAGTGGCCAGTCTAGCAACATTGAGGAGATGATGTAGAAAATCATGGCCAATAAGATCCAGATGGCAGAGAAAATCAAGCAAGGATGGCTGCAGAATTAAAGAATACACAGCTGGCCAGCAGAAACTTAGAGAAGAAGATGGGTCAGTTGGCAGATACCTAGCATAACAAACCTCAGGGAGGTTTACCAAGTGATACAAATGCAAACCCTCGACAGGTCAATGCTATCAGTCTAATAAGTGTCAAGCAGTTTGCTGACGCACCACAAAATGAGACTAGAAATGAGGTGCAGCCAGAGCTAGTGGTACCAGGTCCATCAGCTGATAAAGGAGATAATCAGAGTTCAGGGTTTAGCCTAGAAAACCCCATTGAGCCTTTAGCCTATTCTTTGTTAGCCACAATGGAAGCTTAATCCTTTTCTTTCAATAGCCTTGAATTCGATCCAAAACTCCTAAGCGCTTAAGTGACAAAGCAAAAGAGTTAAAGGAGTGAGAACTTTGAAAAAGAAAGGAAATAGTGGTTGTGGAAGTTTAGGAAGAAATTAATGGGATGCATAAGTATTGGTAGAGAATAAAAGAGAAAACGAGCAAAATAGTTGCTTACGTACTCCTTACTAATAAGCTAAGTGTTCTTAAAAGAATTGGGGAAACAAAAGAGGGAAGTGAAGAGTTGAAAGGAGTAAGAGGTGATGAAAGTGTGATGTATTAAAAGGGTTTAGGGAAGATAGTCATTATTACTGTCCAGAATAGTACCTACCCGTCCATTAGCTTACATTACAAGTTGGTCAGTCCAACTTGATCATATTTTTAAACATTACGAAATTAGTGAAATAAAACACTAAGGGCAAGCTCACCTGAGAAGATTGACTCAAGAACCAATTTCATTCTGAGCTCCATTGTAGAATTCAGACCTAACCATTAAGTAAGAAGTGATGGGAACGACGGAACTTGTGAATGCAAAAGATTCTATTGAAAAAGGAATCTTAATGATTCTGGGTCAGTACATGTTTCATGTGAATCCTTTGTAAGAGTGAGCGTAATTATATTTATATACCCATAGTTGCATAATTTTAAAAATTTGTGAGTGAAAATGGGTATCTCTCTAGTTGTGAGGGCACATGTTTGAGGAAAGATAAGATTCATATTGGACTTCTTGATTGGCTAATGTGCATGAGTTTGCTGTGGTTTTAGAGTAATTTCTTGAGGCTAGGAAGTCCTTACTTGGTTATATGTGTATTTAATTTGGATATATATAGCATGCTTTATTTAAAACTTTCTATCTAAACCAATTGTTGTAGCCTTAGCTTGAGTCGTTTCTTCAATTGGTGATGTGTGAGTCCTTCGTGTGCATGAGATGAAATGGTGTTGTTCGAGGACGAACAAGGCTTTAAGTGCGGGGTAGTGATCCTGGACATATTTACATGCCCAAGTGCGATTTTGTAACTTAATTTTAGACATGTTTGTAAATTTAATTAATTACATCCTCATGTAATGTTGTATAATTACGTGCATGAACTAACCAATATGATTAGCCCTTGTTTGTAGGTGAAAAATGCTAAGGATGGGCTTAAATATGAGAATGCATGAGTAAGGCGGAAGCTTGTAATTGATTTCAATGGAATTGCATGAAGATAGCACAACAAGTGGGCTCCCAGCATGCCTCGCTAGGCGGGCAGCGCGCTAGGCGTCGTGCCACGCCATGCGTGCGCGCGCGAGTTGTATGCTAGGCAGTGTGCCTGGGCGTTGCTCTGTTCCACGCCAGGCCCTCTTGCACGCCATCGTCCTTGCCATACCAGGCGAGGGACTCATCTTGCAGCGTGCCATGCCCGATGGCGCCCTACATCTTTGTCTTCCCAATGCCAGAGCCCGACGGCCAGTGTGGCTGCGCGACTAGTCCGTGCCACGAAAGTTGAGCTGCACGATGGGCAGCGTGGCATGGAGCTGGTCCCTCCTCGACCAAATTTTGAAAAATCCTAACTTACTATAAATTAAACACTTAGCTCCTATTTTCATTTATCACGTACTTTATTTTGGAAAGCTGAAAGGAGCGAAGGAGAAAAGAAGGAATGTCCACCTTGGGTTTATAATTCTTTCATCTTTCACTCGTGATTTACATGATTTGTAATTAGATTATGAATTCTTTCATTAACATGAGTGGCTAAAACCCTTATTCCATTGTTGAGGCTTCAAGACATAAATGTTAATGCTTAATTTCTACTTTGGTTCAAGTTTCTTTGGTTGTTTTCCTTGAATTCTTTCTTGCTTACTTAATATTTTAATGTTTGATCACCATTAAAATGCATCTGTTGAGCTTAGGAAAAATCTCAAAAGAGTAACCCTAGGTTAGAACTAGGAATTCATGGAGTGAGTTCAAAGTATTCAAGACTTAATACATGGTTAGGATAGAAATATACCTAATCCACATCATTTTATTTATAAGACGGGGAGATAGTTAGACACTTAGGATTAAATTGTCACATCACCACTCTCAGACATAGTTGTGAATTTAATTGTAGGCTAAATGGTTAGATGTAGGAAAGTCCATAAACAAGGGCATAAACCCCGTGAACCACATCCACATTATTAATTGCTCACGAATTAGGACGTCACATCCCCGATCAACGAGGTAGTTGTGAGACTAGTTTGTTGTGTTTGGAGGCTCGAAAGACCATGAGCATTACGATTAACTCTGTGAGACAAAAAATGACTTTTCAATACTTCAACCATTGTGAATTTTACCTTTGCATGAATGTTTGGCCTTAACTCTAGATGGTTCTTCTTATTATTTTTACGAATTAGTTACAATCACCAATAGATTTAGATAAAACATTCAATATCTCGAAAACCAACAATTGTGACAATTAATTTAACACCTGAACTGAATATTCATTATAATAGTCTTGTCCCTGTGGGTTCGACATCCGTCTCTTAAAGAGACACTATATTACTTGTATGACCACGTACCCTTGCGCGTGCACTGGGGCGCAACAATGAGCAGATGGGACAAGACCCCAACTAGCTCACTAACAACTTGAAACTGAAAATAGCAACAATGCAACTACCTGAAGGTCCTCGAAGGATGAGGACTCACCAACAGCTGGCTAAACTGAATTCAGATGACCAGCTAACGAAGAGACTGAGCCTGAACGTCTGAGCCTGTATCATGAAATGATATAACATAGAGTATGCAGTCAGCACTTGAAATGTACTGAGTATGCAAGATAAATAAAATGGAATAATCAAAATACAAAAGATTTCATAAGAGTAAGACAGTACAAAAGCTGAAATGATAGTAATAACATAAACTTGAGGCTCAAGATTTTTAGAACTATTCATAAACTAGTCATAATCATAATCATAAGAGAAACCTTATAAAAGAAATAACTTGAGCCAAAGTATAGTAAACATTATAATGCATAAATCATGAGGAACAATGGGAGGACTCATGTTAACCGACACCATCATGATAGAGCTTATATGATGCCCTAACTATCTTGCTCAAGTGGGCAGAGCCCTCATAGGCTTGCCAGGACAAGGACGTACATGGTGTGATATGACTAAAAGGGACCCACCTAGAGTACATGAGAATAAACCTACGTTTGCATGTAGTTCTGAGACCATAGGCTTTACCTGAATGTCGAGTCTACTCGATGCTAGACACGGCTCTCAAAAATATATACATGGAGGCTCATATAGTAATCGTGAAGTCATACATGAAGTTCATGGCTAGTTAATTCATAATATTCTTGATCATACTTGAACTACATGATTGGCCATGAATTAGGGCCCATGAGTTGGAAAAAATCATAAACTCATAAATCATGAAGAAAATACTTGCTTGAGAAAATCACTATACTTAATATCCATAAATACATGAAGAGTACTTAAAGAAAATTATATCATTAATAATAAATCATGATTTAGGGCTTTGGAAGATAAAAATCATAATAGAATTATAAACTTGACTTTTCTTGAAACTTGAATAACTATTGTGTGACTCGTACCTACACCTCATGACTTGTGGTGTGACTTGTGGTCTGAACGCCAACTTCAGAATTCCACCATGACTAAGACCACGACCCATCACTTCCTATCATGACTCGTACCACGAGTCATTCTGGTGCAAAAATTCATATTTTTTTGCAGAACTTATTTCTAATTCTCCCATCTATTTCTTAGGAACTTTTTGGGTATTACAACTCTAGACTGAGATACATGAATAAACTTAATTCATGAGACTTACATGCATGCTATGACATGAAAGGAACTGAGATACATAAACTTGACATGAAACTGAATAGAGTACTAAGGAAGAAACTGGTACACCATGTTTGAACTGAGCCGGAAGGGAAATGATGTGGGTATTCAGCCATCACATCTGCTTCGGCTTCGCATGTTGCTCGTTCTACAAGCTGATTTCTCCACAAAACCTTCACTGAAGATACTTTCTTGTTCCTCAACATTCGGACCTAATGATAAAGGATCTCAACTGGAACCTCCTCAAAAGTAAGGCTATCCCTCACACCAATGCTCTCTATAGAAAAAACTTAAGCTGGGTCACCAATGCACTTTTTCAAAAGAGATACATGGAAAACTTGGCACACAGAAACTAACTCTGCGGGTAGTTCCAACTTATATGCCAACTTGCCAACTCGCCTCATAATCTAATAAGGATCAACATATCTGGGACTAAGATTTTCTTTCATTATCGAATCTCTTAACTCCCTTCATGGGAGACACCATGAGAAACACCCTATCATCTACCTCAAACTCAAGCTCTCTCGCCTAATATCCAGCGTGGGTGCATTAGTCCCGAGCTATTTTGACCTCTTCTAATGAGCTAAACATGATACATAGCCTCATAAGCGAATCTAGCCCTATTAAAGTGGCCTCACCTACCTCGAATGACCTAATCGGTGACCTATATAACTGTAAGAGGCCTCAAATGGAGCCATCTAAATGCTAGAGTGATAACTATTATTGTAGTCAAACATGATGAGATGCAAGTGATCATCAGGCTACCCTTAAAAGTGATAGAACACGCTCTCCATCTTGTCTTCAAGAGTTTGATTGGTCTGCTCAGCTTGATTATCTATACGCGGTGAAACGTTGTGTTAAGCTTCACTTGTGTACCAAGGCCCCTTTGGAAATGACCTCCAAAGGCGAGATGAACTAAGTACCCCTATCCAAAATAATGGAAAATGGAACTCCATGCAATCGAACCATCTCCCAAATGTACAATCTAGCATAATTTTTAAATTTGAATCCTATAGTTTTGACCGGTAGGGAAATCGTGATTTGGTCAGCTTTTTGTCACAATCACCCATATGGAGGGAATCACAATATCGGTGTGTATAAGGCAACCTTGTAATAAAGTCATATTGATCTCTTCCCATTTCCAAGTAGAATCTTTGGTGTCCTGAAGTATACCTTTAGGTATTTGATGCTCTACCTTCACCTATTAGTAATTGGAACACCTAGCCACAAACTCCGCTATGTCATTTTCATGCAATTCCACAAATAAACTTCCCATAGATCACGGTACATCTTGGTGGCACTGTAGAGTATCGAGCCATGATTCGGCTCCATGATTTGCTCTCTCAAGTCATCCACGCCCAGTCGGAAAACATAATTGTCCTTCATATGAGAGGACACATCTACCCTCGGGGAGAGGAAAACCTCCACTTTACGTCTTGATAGCTTCCTTTGAAAACCCCATTTAGGTTAGATCCAGCATCTTTCCTTGATTTAACCTTTTCACCAATGAGGACTTTGACCCATTTTGAACTAATAACATCATCACCATCCATCAATTTTTTAAGGAAAACCCTAAACAAGAAAAGAAGCTATGGATATCCTTCTGTCCTTTCTTCCATGTTGTACATGAGACACACACTTTCTATTGAACACCCACTAAGAACATCGCCACTATATTGGCCTTCAGGATGATACATGACACTCATATCATAGTCGGCAGGGAAGCACTAGCCATCTACTTTTCCGCAAATTGAGTTCTCTTGAGTGAACATGTACTAAAGGCTTAGGTGGTCCGTGAACACATCCATATACACCCCCATAAAAATAGTGCCTCCAAATCTTCAGAAAACACCATGACTACAAACTATAGGTCATGCATCAAATAATTCTTCTCATGAGTCTTAAACTTTCTAGAGGCATACACAATGACCTTACCATCTTTGCATAAATAAAAACAAGACTAACCTAGAAGCATCTGTACACAACAAACCATTCATGCCCTCCCGGTAGGAGTAAGAATTAGGGTTTGAAGTGAGATGAGACTTTAACTCGAAAAACTCTTCTCCTGAAGCACCCAACCATTGCAATTTGACCTTCTTCAAGGTCAACTTAGTCAATGGTGCTACAATGGATGAAAATCCCCTTATGAATCTTCTGTAGTAGCTAGCTAACCAAAGAAGCTCTAATATATGTAGGATTAACAAATCTAGGCCAATTTTTCACCGTTTTATCTTTTGAGAGTCTACCATTGCATTCGCTAGACACCACATGACCCAAGATTGTCGAGTTGATCAAAGCTCACACTTCCATAATTTAGCAAACAGCTGGTGATCCTTGAGTACCGCAACACAATCATCAAATACTTAGAGGCATGATCATCCTCGCTTAGAGAGTATGTAGGGATATCGTCTATGAAGGCAATAAATATATCCAAATACATGAACACCTGTTAGTCAATTCTATAAAAGTTGCGGGAGAATTCACTTGTCAAAATACTACAAACTCAAAATGAATATACCAAGTCTTGAAAGTTGTATTTGGAATGTCACTCTCCTAAGTACGAAATTTGGTTTAGCCGGATCGAGGTCTATCTTTGAAAATCACATAGTACATTAAAGCTGGTCAAGAGGTTATCAGAAATCTTGGAAAAAGGATATTTATTTTTATTGTGACCTGTTCAGCTTGATAAATCAATGCACATCCTAAGAGAACCATCCTTATTCCAAAAAAGGGAACTAGAGGCACCCCACAGGACTTACTGGGCTGATCAGCAGAATTATTTAGAAGATCCTTCTACTACTCTTTAAATTCCTTTAGCTCGTTTTAGCCATTACGTTAGGAGAAATAGATATGGATTGTGTATCGGGGAGAAGGTGTGCAAGTCAATCTCCCGCTGAGGAGGAATGCAGTAAATGATGTTTGGAAACACTTTCGACTACTCACTCAAAGTGGAACTAACAAAGAATTCGGGGTCTCGGATGTCGAATCCTTGTCTAGAACTAGATAGTACATCTTGTCACGCCCGCCCCTTAGGAGGCATGAAGGCGGCACTAATGTGCCCTACTAGGATCGGAGCTGCGGCGCTAAGCCAAAACCTATGGTGTAGGGCGCTCAAATTCTGGATTCAAGAGAATGACGGGCTATATCGCGGCTATAAATACAACCCCCGGCCCAGGCAAGACACATAGCCACCCTAAGAGAGTAAGCATTTAACAAGAGACAAGCAAATATAGGAGTCTGAGTAGATAGAGCCCCTCCATGATATCTAGTATAGTGTTGGAATGAGAAATTAGGTGCTAAACTAAAACATATTGCTCAAGGTCATCAACCGACAACTAACAAGGCCCCACCCGGCCAACACATAATCTCTAAGCATATGGCCCCACACGACGGATATCAACCAACCATAGGGAATATGCAATCCCGAAAGCCTCTGGAGTAATAAGATGGTCGGTCACGAAGCGGGGCCAAGCCACCCATCTTGTACGAAAGTAAACCTCAAACACTCAGAAGCTACGGGAAGATTAGGGAGTTGAGATACATGCGTGACTAGAACTATGAGGATCCACTCCTTATGCGAGTGTACCTATAGGCAGGAATGCGGCCCCAAGGGTGTCGTACCCTTTGGTCTGCCGAGTATGCATGAAATAGCGAAAATAGCGAAAGCAAACAATATCTTGATAGATACTAAAGTAATGGGGATGGGGCAGTAGGCCGAAGAGCGTAACTCTACTGAAGAGAGAGTAAGAGTCATACACGATAACATGAGCGGTCTACTTTCTATCTATTAATAACTAACACACCATAGCATACAAAAGAACCTTCTGACCCCATAAGCGTAAAGGTACCAACGACACACAATCTATATCCTCTACCCAAGTCATACCATCCACCTAGTAACTATGAGCATCCACTTAGGCCCCCTAGGTATGCGGCTTGGGCTCATTTTGGACCCCTAACTTTATAGGCGTATCGGTCCAGGAAGGACTCACGAAATCTGAAATCTAAATCTAAAATCTAAAATGAAAAGTGTAATGCACCCAGACATGAGAGCTTGACGGGGGTGTGGGATAGTCTTGTCCCGACTGCTATGGGAAATCTACATCCCATCTTCGTCTGCGCGGACGGCATGCCACTCCATGGCGACATATCCTCACCCTCTGACCCAGCGGGCGGTAGAGCCACGGCTATTAATACTTGGGCGGTATAGGAAGCTCTAAGGGTGCCCAACAGAGAACAATCATGTCTCCACGAGATAGCAATAACCGCATGTAATATATATGCGAATCGATAATAATATTTGTATTTTCGTAATTTATTCTAAATCTTATCTTTGAAATATACTAAATGCGATACTTAAATATGCGAATTACGAAATAATATTTACGGAATGATACGCTAGGAATTATACTATTTCTTGTTTCATGTTGAACACTATATAATAATTCTAACATGCTTCTGCCGAACTCATACTTGAATATAATATACGGCTTCTTAAACATTCTACTAGAATTTTTACTATTTTCTATCTTTGGAACTACTACTTTTCAGAAAGAGCGGCACACATGCCTCAAGCTGAGCTTTCTTGATAGCTGGTAGCTCATTTTACAGTATTCAGCTATTTATAGCTTGTATTTATATTCATGAAAGAATAGAATTAATTCTACTATTATTTTGGAAAGAAACCATACTTATGGATATACCTCTCTTGCCTATTTTTCGACTTGTTAAGAACAGCAGCTCATAATTTCTGTGGAGGTCTAGAAGGGAGAAATACTCAACTTTAATCTTAGGGAGTATTAACTATAGTTTGGGCAATTCCATACCTTAGCTCGGTCTTGACGATGATTGTGAAGCCAAATTTCGCGAAACTAACTGGGAATGCTCACATGACTTTATACTTCTCTATCAGAAATTAACTCGAGTTTGGACTTCGTTTGACGGTGTAAATGGAAGGAAATTTAATCAAACCCTTCGTTACCCTCTGTTTTACGTTTCATTTCTTTTGGAAATTATATGAAGGGAAAATGATTTAAAACGAAGTGGGAGTCTTATATACTTGGGGACTTTAAGTTGCATTTGTCGAATGAGATTTTAAAAGTTGCATTTTCCTTGCGACGCTCTGACTTGGCGCTTGTCGGATATTGGGGCCCTTTTCTAATATTGCATTCTAAAAATCTTAACCAACATGTGAATAGGCCAACTAAGTGTCGAGAACTTGGGGGTGTAACATCCTTCCTTCTTAAGAACATTTGTCCTTGAATGTTAACTTCCATTTACAGAAATTTTAACGTGCTTTACCTTTTTGGAAAAATTTCGGTGAAGTTCTTCCCTATAATATGGACTATCTCAAAAATCTGGAAGCGCAAAAAGTCCAATACTGGTACTCCATATAATACTATAGAATCCATTACATAATAAACTAAAGTCAACAACTAACTTATACACATGAATATAAAGCAACTCATGGCAATAATATCAACATACCTATAACTAACTAAGTCTGAAATAGCGAGGGTGTCGGCTTTCATATCTTCTTCTACTTCCAAGTCATTTCCTCTGGTTCTTGTTCACGCCATAATACTTTGATAGAAGAAACATCTTTAGTTCTTAATCTGCTAATGCAATGGGTCTAGTATTGCTCTATTTGGAACTTCTTCATAGGCCAACTCCTACGTAACACAGACATCTTGGGTAGGACAGTGCTGGAGGGGTCTCCTATGCACCTTCTCAGCATTGATACATGGAAAACGAGTGGAAAGATTCTAACTTTGGAGGTAATTACAGCTCATATGCGTTTGTCTATTCTTTGGTGAATCTTATAAGGCCCAACAAACTACCGGGATCATCTTGCCTTTCTTGCCAAATCTCATTACACCCTTCATCGGTGAAACTTTCAAGCCTTAATCTACCCATTAAATTCCAAGTTGCATCACACGTCGACATACGATTTCTGGCGGCTGCGGCGATCGATGCGTTCTCACGATAGAAGCGTGGCGCTCCATATGGACTTCGATTAAGATATATGGCTGTCAATGCTGATTCTCCTACCTCAAACCAGCGGAATCTGCTTTCACCCATATAATGCCTCGCCCAAAAGGCGCCATCTAAATAGTGAATGGTAAGCTGTTATTATAGGCGGAACTCAATGAGTGGTAAATGTTCATCGCGGCTACCTGCGAAATCCAGCACACATGCTCGCAAGATATCCTCGGCGTTTGAATGGTGCGTTACGCCTACCCATCTTTACGAGGATGAAAAGTTGTGCTCGGGCTAACTTTGCGTCCCTAAACCTCTACGAAATGATTTCTAAAATTTAACATAAATTGGACCCCTGCCGGAGATAATGGACAACTTTGGAACGCACCATGCAACTTTGACTATTTCTCGATATACGGCTCGGCATAATTCTCGGCGAAAAATTGCTGGCCCTTCTTGGCGAAAATGAGGCTGATTTTGTCGATCTGTCGGCAATCACCCGGATCAAATCATATCTACACCTTATGAGGTAATCCACCTTGCTACAAAATCCATATTCTTTTGCTTCCCATTTTCATAGAGGCACGGCTAACCAATAAGTCGATGCCTTGGTTTCGATGTTTAGCTTTTTCTTTGGCGGTTGGGACCTTTGAGCTCACATTCTGCTATCCCCTTATTTCATTCCCTGGCCACCAATAGATTTCTTTTTTATATCGTGGTACATTATCATAGTACACGGGTAAAGAGAATAACGGGCATAATGTACCTGGCCCGTAATATCTTTGGCGTAATACATAACGTACGGAACCCGATAAGGTGATATTTATATCGCATACCCCATCCTCGGTTATCAGAAAATGCGTAACCTCTCCTTCTTTAGGAACTCTGTTCTAAGCTGAGACCGGGCTAGGATCTTCACACTTTCGTTCCTTTACTTCCACGACTAAAGAGGACACTATGGTGTTACGGATTGCCGCTCTGTTGTCCTCTGTTTTTGCTACGGGCTAAGCTAGCTAATTGATGCAATTCGAGGCTAATTTCCCTTTGCACGGGATGTAGGAGTGTATGCTAAACTTCCCATAGACTTACGGCTAATGGCATGTGCCACCACATTGGCCCTTCCTAGGTGATCTGAGAATATTCATATCATAGTCCTTTCAACGAAGCTCTAACTATGGCTTATTTTATAGTTCAGTTCTTTAGGTGAAGATATACTATAGGCTCTTATGATCGATGAAAATATCCCCGTGGATGCCATATAAGTGTTCTCCATATCTTCAAGGCGTGAATCACTTTGCGGTCAATTCCAAGTCTGGGTAGGATAGTTCTTTTCATGTTTCCTCGGCTTTACGGAAGCATAAGCAATTACTTTACAATGCGCATCAACACATCTATCCCAACACCCGGGCGTAAAAATAAACAACGTAACCTTACGTACATACAGCAATGCTAACCTTTTGAGGTTGATGTTGCTTTTGTCTTTCAATTCTTGGAGCTCTACTCACATGCCTCGAGTCCACTAAAATTTTGTTATACTGCGTCGGTTTAGTCGGGAGGTGCTTCTAAGGTGAAAATCCTTAAAAAAACCTGTAGTACCCTTCTAAGCCTAAGGAAAGTGTGTATCTCGGTCGGAGTGGTAGATGCAGGACATGCTTTTACTTGCTTCTATTTTTGGGTATCTACTGTATACCGGCGCTCCAGGCACAATATGACCCAAAGGCCTCTTTGAATTCGGCCAAAATATCAAATTTTGAGAACTTGGCATATAGGCGCGGTCCCTGAGAATGCGGAGCATTGTCCATAAATGATCCTGGTGATCTGCCTGCGGTGAGGCACGAGAATATCATCAATAAACGCACTATCCACGAACAAGTCAGGTATGGCGCATCTCTTTGTTCGCCAGTGCGTAAGCACGGTGGGCATTCGTTAGCCCCGAAAGGACATGACTAAGAATTCAAAATTTCCATACCTAGTCTTGAAAGTTGTCTTCAATATGTCACTCTCCTTAACTATGAGCTGATGATAGCCGGACCTTAAGTCAATTTTGGAGAAATATCTAGCTCCCTATAATTGATCAAGCGGATCATCTATCCTGGAAAACGGATACTTATTCTTGATAGTAACTTTATTCAGGTGTCGATAGTCTATACACATGTGGAGAGGGAACATTCTTCTTTCTTACAAACGGATCGGCACCACCCAAGGTGAAGTACTCGACTTGATAAAGCCCTTGTCTAACATTTCCAGCTGCTCACTTTAGTTCTTTAGTGCTTGAGGGCCATGCGATAGGGGAATTTATATGGGTTTGAGTGCTAGTAATAGAGTCAATTTGCAAAGTATATTTCCTTTTTGGGGGGAATACCGGGTAGCTATACGGGTATACATCGGAAATTCATTGACCACTAGAAAAGTTGGAGAGTCGGATGCTCTACCCAAACATTCGAACTCGACAATGTGGTAAATGCACCCCTTAATGCACCCCTTGGCTATCAACTTTCTCGCCCGAAGATAGGAAATAAACCTACCTTTTGGCGTAGCTGTACTGCCCTTCCACTCTCGTACTGCCTCCCCTTGAAAGTGGAATCGGACCATCTTGGTCCAGCATTCTACATTGGCATAGCATGGAGCTAACCAATCCATACCCATAATGGCGTGAAAATCAACCATTTCTAACTCTACCAAATTTGTTGTGGTCTGACGGTTAGCAACCTCTACTGTACAACCTCGATAAGCCCTTCTGTCTATAATAGAGTCACCAACGGCTGTAGATACTGAAAAGGGTTGCCGAAGAAATTCTGGTATAATACTAAACTTTCAAGCCACTAATGGCGTAACATAGGACAAGGTAGATCCCGGATCGATTAATACATAAGCAGGGTGAGAGCAAATAGTCATCATACCTGTCACAACATCGGAAGACGCCTCTGAATCCTGTCTCCCTGGTAATGCATAGGTACGGCTTGGGCGCGCACCTAAACTAGAGGCCCCTAATCTGCCTCGGCCTCTGTCTGTTGAAATTGAGGGCCTGCACCCTACTGGGACTATTGGATCTCGCGACCCTACTGATGCCTTGTCCTGTCTATCCCGTTCACCCTGACCCTTGGCTGAACAATATCTCATTACATGACCCTCCTGTCCGCATATATAACATCCTGTGGAGCCATATCTACAAGCTCCAGAGTGGCTTCGGCTGCAAATAGGGAAATGTGGTTGTGTATACCTTCTCTGTTCTGCCCTCCTCTGCTGGGGTGAATCTACATTTTGAGAACTTCTGCCGGACTCTGACTTTCCTCAGCGACTGAATCTACCCCTCTGCTGCTGTGATGAAGGCGGGGGTCTAGGTGGCCTATCTGACAACCGTGGCCTAGGCCCTCTCTGAATCTCCCCCTGTAACTCATCTGACCTATCCCTGCGGAGCTGTTCTTGACTTGTTCGTCTGCTATCCTGTTGCCGCTGTCTGAGGCCCTTAATAGTGTGAGCAAAATCTTGTACTCGAGCAATATCCATATCTTCCCGCAAAGTTGTTGTCATACAGGCCTCAATATACTCTGGGTTCGACCCCATAATAAACCGGTGGACTCTAGATGGCATGGTGTCTACAAAGGCTAGAGCATATCTGGCCAAAGAATGGAACTGCAGGGCCTGTCGGATCTCTCGTGGTAGATAACGGTCTAGGAAGGCCTCTAAAAAGCTGGACCAGGTCGGAGGGGCAACATCTCTCCCTCGAGACCTTTCCCAACTCTCATTCCACAACACAGTAATATCCCGCAGTCGGAATACCGCCAATTCGACCGACTCTGTAGATGTAACATGCATTACCCGAAAAATCCTCTGCATCTGATCCAGGAAGTCCTGGGGG
>JACEIK010001290.1:215907-232571 GCA_018107945.1 Datura stramonium
ATTTTAAAACGAAGTGGGGGCTTATATAGTTGGGACCTATAAGTCGCATTCATCGAATGCGATTTATATATGTCGCATTTGCCTTGCGACGTCGCCAACTTGGCGCTTTTCTGGTTCCTCCCCGGGCCCTTTTCTCGCACGTATGACATTCTAAAACTCTTAACCAACATGTGAATAGGCCATCTACATGTCAAGAATTTACGGGGTGTAACCGAAACCATACTTTTGGATATACCTACTGCCTATTCTTTGACTTATCAAAGAACGGTCAAAAACTCATAATTTCTCGGAGGTGTAGAAGGGAGAAATACTCACTTTAATGCTGGGAGTATATTAACACTAGTTTGGAGCAGTTCCACTTACCTTATCTCCGCGTGATGACGATTTGCTGATCGAATTTCGGGAAACTAACTCTGCAGGAATGCTTCCGACAGCTTTATACTTCGCTACACGAAGTTAATTCGAGTTTGGACTACGTTTGATGGTGTAAACGAAAGGAAATTTAATCAAACCCTTCATTTCCCTCTGTTTCTTTCATTTACTGGAAATTATATGAAGGGAACATGATTTAAAATGAAGTGGTAGCCTTATATACTTGGGGCCTTTAAGTCGCATTTTTCGAATGTGATTTATAAGTTGCATTTGTCAAATGCGATTTATAAGTCGCATTTGCCTTGCGACGCTCTGACTTGACGCTTGTCCGGTCTCTCCTCGAGCCCTTTTCTCGCACGTATGGCATTCTAAAACTCTTAACCAACATGCGAATAGGCCAACTAAGTGTAAAGAACTTACGGGGTGTAACACATACAACCCTTATAGATCATCTTCCTAGCCTTGAGATAGGAAACAAAGCGACCTACAGGCATAAATGAACTATCCTTCAACTCTAGGACTGGTTCACCCGAAAATTGGAACTCTACTGTAGGGGTTCTACAGCCCAGAAGGGCCTGTGAATGGTCCCGGGAGTTGAAGTCGAAAACTGCAGAAGACCTAGAATTTTGCACCAGTATGACTCGAGGTACGAGTCGTGGTGAGGACCTATGACTCGTGACTCGAGTCGTGAGGAAATCGGGAGCCTGAGGTTGTGTCACGGGTAGTCCTACGAACCGTGGTGATAAGGTACAACTCGTGGTTAGGAGTTGTGGTGAATATATTAGTGGTGCCAGAGTGAGTCATCAGGGGTCATGGTATGACTCGTAGGATGAAGCAACGAGTCGTGGTATACCAGTCGTGGCCAAATTTAGAAAATTAGGAGAAAGGGTTAAGTGACCACGAGAGGTAACCACGAGTTGTGACTTGATGGTAAGACTTGTGGCACGACTCATGGTTGGGGCTAGAACTTCTTTTTAGGGAAATTTCAGTAAGGGAAATTTCGACTTTTCTATGCTTTTGGAACCTAAACCATGTCGTTTTGGGGTTGGAATAGGGTCTTTAAGGGATGAAAACTCCTGTTATGTTCATTTTAGCAGTTACAAGTGTTAGAGAAGGGAGTAGGAAGGGTTTCGAGCAACTTTCTTCAAGATTCTTCAAGTTTTCACTTAGGGTTCTTCAATGGAGTAGGAAATCACGAAATTTCCAAGTATGTGGGGTCTTGAATGGATAGATTAGACCTACCCATGCCCATTTCTTTCCATTTCCTATGATTAAGTTACCAAATTCTTATAGGTCTTAACCCAATTGCATGATTTCTCACAAGTTTACATGAACGTGGATAGTATGTTTAAATTACGGATTCTAAAGTATTTGGGCTAATATAGCTTGCATATTTTATATTTCATGATTTAAAACTCTAAAAGTATGGATGCCCAATATTGAAGGATTTTTAGTAAAATTCATGTTCATGATGATTCCGCAAGCTTAATACGAATTTTTGAATTTCAAGCATGTCTTCAAGTTTTCTATTTCTCATGTTGTCATGATTATGTTTCGCATAAACTAAGCATTTGAAGCATGATTAAGATTTTGGGACAAGCCCATATGTTGTGTATGATTTATGAACTACGTCTTTGGCCGACTCACGGGCCCAAATTCCATGGCTAGTATTATGAACTTTCGACCATGATATGATTTTCACGATTAAACTAGTCGTGCATGTTACATATGAATTTCTATGAGCACGTTGCATGTTTTGGGAGTAGTACTTAACAACGAGTAGGTTCGGGGCCTAGGTTACGCCCCGAATCTCAGAATTACGTGCCACCGTAGGATTATGTTCGGGACCTCCTCAATGACTGTCCCATATTCCCTATGGAGCCTTCATGAGTGATATCATGCCTTTCATGGTTCATACCCTTGGCAAGGTATGAACGGACTCCCGACTAGGCGTAAAAGTTGAACTTCATGTGTGCTCATGTGGATTATGTCAGTTATAGAAATCTCGCATTGCTCCTCATGGTTTTGAAATATGAACGATTATATTCTTTTGGCTCAAGTTATGATTCATGAAATATTTTTCCCGCATGTTATAACTTTGACGGGTTTATGAATATTTTTTAAAATATTGAGCCTTACGATATACTGACGATTTCAGTCTTATAACCATGATGTCCCCACTCCTTTAACTTTTATATTTTTAAACATCTCTTTGCATACCTTACATACTCAGTACTATCCAAGTACTGACCCACATATTTTCAGGATCCGGTTCGCAGGTTGAGCATCGTCCCTAGCGTGCACTCAGTTCCGCTCAGTCTTCAGTGGTGAGTCCTCATGATTCGAGGGCTTCATGTTCAGACTTGTTTAGTTGTCTTATGTTTTCAAAATGTTTGGGTTAGTTGGGGTCGTCCCTTCAACCCGTCTTTTATGATTAAAGGCTTTCAGATTATGTGTAGTATTTTGTCATTAATGAATGTATTTCGGTTTGTTGTTCCTTATAATTCATGATACGACTTTTAGTTAGTTTATGATTGATAAGTTAAGTTTTCCACCTTTTTATGAATGAATTAGTATTATGCTCACGACATGGGTTGACTTGGGGTCTCTCGGGGCTCCTTCTCCCGTGTCTAACCATTTTGCCATAAAAAGAAACCAAAATGTCCTTGTGCCGGAGCTGGACGATTTTACCCCCTTTAGCATGGCCTCACTTGCCCGGCACCTGCATTTCACAGGTGCCCATCCGCAAGGCGCAAGTTGCTCGCAGCTCTGGGCCAGAAAATCCTGGCACGGTTCTGCGTTTGGACCTATGCTTCACAGGCGCTGACCTACATTTTGCAGGTGCTTTTTCAAGCTCAAACCAGTTTATTCTTGCGTTTGGCCTTCGTTTTGCAGATGCCATTCTGGGAAGCCCAGGTCCTCTTTTTTTTATCACCTGCTTTTTCTTCAATTCCTTTATTTATCTATTGAAATTGAATACCTACAAAAACCAATGAATAAGGTAATAAAACCTTCCCTAATGACTTGATAACAAAGCAAAAGCTCATGTTTAAAAGACTAATGAGTTGGTAAATTATCAACTTATTAGATACCAAGTTTTTCATGGCCCAAGCTAAGACCTCTGACTGAGACACGGGACCTAGAACCAAAAAGGGCTCCAAGCTAACCCATGACACATACATAGCATGATAAGAGCCTTACTAAATAGAAATAAAACATGAACATGATATAAGAGGAAGTTTGCGTATCATTAGAACAAAAGCGTAAACACAAAACAATAATGATGAACTATCTATACATAATTGTCTAAAAAGACTCTGCTACCACGATAAGATGATGGGACAACACCCCTAACTAGCTCACTAAGTCTATAACTGGAAGACATCATAAAAACATTGAGCTAATAACATCCTTGGAGAATGAGGACTCACGTAAATGGAAATAGAGCTGGACTGATCAAGAGTGAACTATCGGTGGGAGTGAGATGGATCACCCAAATCTATATCATGAGATGATATAGCATAGAGTATGTAGTCGTACTTTGAATGTACTGATTATGCGGGGAAAGTAAAACATGCTAGTAAAATTCTAGTCTACAATCATGAGTATAAATCAAAAAAGATTATGAGAGTAAGGACAGCATGCTAAAATCCATAAATCCGAAGTATACTTATTTCTAAGTTATTCACCGTAATATGAACATAATCACCCAAGGTTTAGAAATCGAAATCATATAGCTTGTCATATTTGAAATCGTAATTGAAAGCTCATAAACTGATCAATTTTTAAAATATACTATAAAACATAATATCATAAGTCATGAATATGATTAACTGAATACATAAGGAAGAGTAAATAGATTCTTATAACCAATATTTTCCACGTCAGCACACATGGAGCATGACCTGTAAATACCTAGTGGGGAGGGTGTTCCTTTCTTTCCAAGGGTAGAACTATGAAAAAGGCATGATATCACACATGGTGGTAAATTAGGTCATGGGAGACACTCTTGTGGAGGACCCTATCACGGCTATGTTGTCACATAGTTTTGAGACCTGGTTTTCCTGGAACCCCGATCTACTCGATGTTAAATACTACTCCCAAAACATATATATAGTGCTCATATCATAATCATGAAACATACTTCAGGTACATGGTCTAGTTGAGATCATGAGATTCATAAACATGCTGGAGAAACATGAACTAGCCATAAAATAGGCCCCTGACTCGGCCATGATCTTAAACTTGATATTTGTAAAAGCCATCCATACTTCAGGAAATCATCATACTCTAAAATTCACATATTCATCAAGGGTTCTTGTGGAAATCATGCATTATGATCATAAAACATAATTTAATTCATCATACTTGAAAACATGGACCTATAAGCTAAAAATTCATAATTCATACATAATAGGGAATAATCTTCATAAACTTAAAATCATGGATTAATAAGTAAATTGATGTTTAAATCTTCCCTAATAGTCATGAAACATCAATCACAATATGAAGGTATTATACCCATAGTGATAGCATGGAAGATTTCATGAAAATTGGGCAAAAATTTAGGATTCAATTTTACATGCTTGGAGACTTGAAATCATAAAATTAGATTTAAGTTGGGTGTGAGGGTGGAAGAAATCACCCATTCATGGCCCTACATAGCTGGGTTTACTAGAATTCTTTCTAGGGTTTGATTTCAAGAGGGATTGAAGAGAATGAAGATGAGGAATCCTCGCTTCACTTGAGAGCTTGTTCTAATAAGAGTGTTAAGAGTAGAATGAGGGCTTAAGATGATTAAAACCCTTTTTCTTATGCTCAAAATGACTTAGTTTAGGAGTTAGGAACATAGGATATTACGAAAACACCCTTAATGATTTGATAGGAAAATAACACTACCTGACCCAACGAGTGACGTAATGACTCGTTAGGTCACTTGACGGCTTGTTAAGTCCTCCCGTCACCACTAGCCTAAATTTCCAACTTTCTGATCTTGATTTGATGCCTCCACTTCACGGTTCGTTGTTACACTTAATGGATCACTTCACCAGTCATCCTATCCCTCTGAATCTTGATTTTTTCAATCACCCATCACACCTAATGAGTCACTTCACGACTTGTAAGGATACCTAACAACTCGTCCCTAAATCAATGGACTCTCCTGGAAAATCAACATTTTTATACAATTTATCACCATTTAGTGGGTCACTCAACGATCCATTATGTGACTTAACGTGTCACATTGTGTGAGCTGGTGC
Organism: Datura stramonium; assembly: GCA_018107945.1. Classification (NCBI taxonomy): domain Eukaryota; kingdom Viridiplantae; phylum Streptophyta; class Magnoliopsida; order Solanales; family Solanaceae; genus Datura; species Datura stramonium. The sequence continues at coordinate 221,538 of JACEIK010001290.1, forward strand.
CAGATTTTCCTGTTTTCTTCATTTCATCCCTTAGGTCTGATCTTAGGGACTTTTGGGGTGTTACAAGTAGCCTATTTGTATCTCAATTTTACCTACCTTTATTGGATTATCCTATTTAGCTATTTTGAGCCTTAGCATATTCTTTTATAGCCATATTATAAGCTTAATGTCCTTTGTTATATTGACCTTTATTTGATTCAAATGACTCCTAGGACACTTTAATAGAAAATTTATGCATAAAAGGAGCACAAGTGAAGAAAAAAGGGAAAAAAGCTAAAGTGTGGAAATTAGAAGAAAAGAAAAGGGTGAATAATGAAAAACAAGGAGGGTGATGTTAGTAGGGAAACAAAAAGAGAAAAAGTCTGAAAAAAGAAAAGAAATCGACTGAAAGTGAATAAAAAAGAAAGAAAAAGAGGAAAAAATTGAATGAGCTTAATGTCAAGAATTTCCTACTAAATCATCTAAGTTGCAAAATGTCTATAAAAGGGAGGTATACTGAGAAAAATAGGAAGATTGAACAACGTGCTAGACAAGTGAAAGAGTTGTAAAGTATTAAAGTTCTTAGGGAGATAAGTCACTCTCCTGGACAAATAGTTTCTACCCGTCCCTTAGCCTACATTACAACCATTTTAAGTCCAATTTGATACTAGATTCATTTTTTTATCCTACATTACCTAAAGGCAATCCTATGGTTTGCCTTTTGCATGCATGTAGATTTCTTTGGGAGAGTGAGTGATATTGTTTTATACGTTCCCAAGTCAAATATGTTATATATCATGTGACTGAAGTGCATCTCTCTAAATAGTGAAGGGCACATAATGGTTAGATTTTTGTATATCGTTGATTCCTAAATTACATATATTCATATTTGCCCAAATATATCTTGTTGAGTTAGTTCTAGAAGCTAAGTGATTTTGACATATGTGACTTATGAATGTTAATCTTACATGCATATTGAGTTGATTGTTAAAGTTTGATTGAATTGTCTAATGGACCAAAGTGTTAATAGAATTGTTCGTGAGGCGACTTTTGTGTGTGAAACTTAAGTGGGGAAATAGTAGATTGTTTGAGGACGAACAACAGTTTAAGTTTAGGGTGGTGATGTTGGAAATATTTACGTACTTATTTATCATATTTTCCCTATACTTAGCTAGGTTTTTGAGAATAAATAATGTGTGATTGCATTGGTTTTGTATTATATCTGTAAAAAAGATCTAACACACATGATTAGATGTTTTAGGATGAGAAGCAATGGGTTTTGACTGATTTGGGCTTAAAAAGGACAAGTGTTGCTAAACTGGACTTGAAAAAGACAGGATCAAAGGCTGAAATAGAGGTTGACAATGCATGGGTAAGGTAGTGCAGCAACCCTTGCATTATGGAGCTAGATCACTGCATAGGGCCCTGCATCGCAGACCAAGAGTACCACGATGGGCCACGCAATGCAGACCAAGACTATCTGACACAAGACTTGTAAAGTCATATCCTTGTCCAAGAAAGAAGAGATGCAGACTTATTCTACTACTATAAATACCTCCTAGGACCTTTTTTTTAGTAGTTCGCACATTGTTCTGAGTTGTAGAATGAATTATTCCGTATCATTGATGGGAGAAAAAAATTTAAGTTCTTGTGATTCTATTTAGCTTTTCAATATTTTCCAAATGATTTCATATTATTGTAAATGATTATCATGACATTTTATAAATAATATGCCATTGTTTCTTTACACATGAGAGGTTAAATTAATTTGAAAGGATTATGGGAACCATGATGGATTAACGAAAGTACAAAAATAAAATAGCAATTTTTTAATGGTGAAATTGAGAGTAATTTTATTCTCTTCTTTTAATAAGTTGTGCGGTTACAAATGTTGAAACATGTTTGTATCATCAACTTCATCAAAGAGGTTTGAGGCTTCCAAAATAACTAATGTTTTATATTTTGAACAAAACGCAGCCCAAAATAACTAACCAAAGGAAGTGACAATAGAAACAACAACACACGACAACATCAACAACATTTAGCCATTTTCTCAACAAGTTTTCACTAACTTTTGAGGGAGAAAAAAGAGGAATTTTTTTTTAGTTCTTCTATAATTATTCCCCTCAATATGAAGTATATTTCCAGAAAAATAAACAGCCAAAAAGCCTAAGGAAAATGAGCAAAACTCAGCTCACAAACAGTCCATCGGCAGCTCACTTAGCTGCCAATTTGCAGCTTTTCTCTTTGCAATTTGAGATGTTTAAAAGGGGAGAAATACTTACTTTTTATGGGGGTTTGTTCTTGGTTAAATATAGCAGTAATTTACCTCAACTTCTTTTTCAAAAATGCAGCAACCTTGCTGTCCAAAACGCAGTAGAAGCAGTTTACAAACATTCCAAATACACCTCTAACTTCTAGCTTTTTTACTCACAAATTCAAGCAAGTTTAGTAGTAGAATTCTCACCTGTTATACTTGTGTATAATCCCTACCAGGAGGGAGAATATATGTGGATTAGAAATTCTTTATAAAGGAATCAATTCACCACAACAACACTGCCAAAAACGCCGCTACAGGGCAGCAACAACTTCACCACAAAATTGTCTTCACTTCCATGGACTTTTGCTTGAGTTTTGATGGTGTTTTCTTGAGGGATTCCTCTTGGTTTCTTAGGATTTGCTGCTGGAAAAGAGAGAGGATTTCAAAGAGTAAGAAAGCACCTCATATTTGGAAGTGTTGAAAATGATCTCATAACACAAAACTTAAAATATAAAGGTTTTTGTGCGGTGGCCACATCACTGCCCGACAGTGCCACCATAAAATGCCTATAACTTTTTACTCCGAACTCCGATTAATGAGTTATTTGATGTTCTGAAAATAGACTCAAATAAATTGAATTTAATAGGTCGTGGGGCTTCTAATTCGTTATATTTTGGGGGACATGGTTATTTAAAATTGACCCTTACTTATGAACTTCACATACTTTTGCTTTTTCGTTCGTACATCATCAATAGCAAAATCCAGTGCTCGATGGCGTGCATCCGCATAAGACTTCTGCCTTCTCTGGGCTATCTGAAGTAGATCTCTAATAAGTTTCACCTTGTAAATAGCCTGCTGCACTAACTCTTTCCCCAATAACTCTGCCTCACTGAGTTCAAACCAACCCACTAGTGACCTGCACTTTTCGCCCATATAAATCTTAATATGGGGCCATCTGAATACTCGCCTGGTAGCTGATATTAAAGGCAAACTCAATCAAGGAAAAATGAACATCCCAGCTTCTGCTAAAATCTAGAACATAGGAACGTAACATATCTTCAAGCATCTGAATGGTGTCTTCTGCCTTTTCGTCTGTCTGAGGATGAAATGTGATACTGAGGCTTACCTGAGTGCCCTGGTCTTTCTCGAAAGACTTCCAGAAGTTTGCCGTGAACTGAGAACCTCTGCAGAAATAATCGATAAGGGGATTCCATGTAGGCAAACTATATCCCGTATGTAAAGTCTAGCATAATCCTCTACAACACATGTAGTCCTAACAAGCAAGAAGTGAGCTAATTTATCAATCTATCAACTATTACCTAGATAGAATCATGCTTCCTGCTCGTTTGAGGCAATCTTGTAATAAAATCCATATTAATCACCTTCTATTTCCAAGATGGAATTTCTATATCCTGCATCAGACCTCCAGGCCTCTGGTGCTCAACCTTCACCTGCTGGCAATTAAGACACTGACTCACAAGACCTGTGATGTCCTTTTTCATTCAATTCCACCAATATAGCAGTATTAGGTCATGATATATCTTCGTGCCACCTGGGTGTACTGAATACTGAGAGTAATGAGCTTCATTCATAATTTGTTCCCATACCTCACAAACATTAGGCACATATAGACGACCCTGATATTCAAGAACTCCATCGGTCCACAATCAAATGGGCTCTACTTCTGTTGTGGTATACTTTCTCTCAGTAAGACTAACTCTACATCATCATATTGTTTTTGCTTAACTTTCGCTACCAAGGACGATTTTGTTGTTTTTTGGACAATTACACCCCAATCTTTGGCATCCAATAATTGAATCTGTAAGTCAGTCAACTATTGTAGAGTCTTCGTCATTTCAGTCTTTTCAACCTGAATATGACTCAAATCACCCATAGACTTGCGACTTAGCGAATCAGCTACAATATTTGTCTTGCCCGGATGATACAAGATACTCATATCATAATCTTTCAGCAATTCTAACCACCTCATCTAGTGAAAATTCAACTCCTTCTGCCGGAATAGGTACTGAAGGCTCTTATGATCTGTAAAAATATCAACATGTACCCCATACAGGTAGTGACACCAGATTTTCAGCGCGAACACCACCGCTTCCAATTCTAGATCATGGGTATGGTAATTCTTCTTGTGCGTCCTCAGCTGCCTTGAAGCATGAGCAATGACTTTGCTGTGTTGCATCAAAACACAGCCTAAGACGATCGTGGAGGCATCACAATAAACAACATAACCCTCTACACCTTTTGGAAGAGTTAGTATAGGTGTTGAGGTCAACCTATCTTTCAACTCCTAAAAACTGCATTCACATGCCTCTAACTACTGAAACTTTGTTGCTTTATGAGTCAGCTTTTTTAATGTCGCGGAGATGGTAGAAAAACATTCTACAAATCTATGAAATTAACCTGCCAATCCCATAAAACTATGAAACTCTATAGGACTCAAGGGTCTGGGCTAACTCTTTACAACCTCTATCTTCTGACTATCCACTCTTATACCTTCTGCTGTAATTACAAAACCAAGAAAAGCTACAGATGTCAGCCAGAACTCACATTAAGAAAATTTAACATATAACATGTGCTCCTGGAGAGTCTGTAATGCTGCTCTCAAATGATCTGCATTATCGGCCTCGGATCGCAATCAAATCAAAATATCATCAATGAAGACGATCACAAATAAATCAAGAAAAGGCCGAAACGCCCGATTCATCAGGTCCATAAAAGTTGTTGGGGCATTAGTCAGCCCAAAAGACATTACTAGAAACTCATAATGACCGTATCTAGTTCTAAAGGCAGTCTTAGGGATATCAACCTCCCTAACCCGTAACTGATGGTAGCTGGATCTCAAATCAATCTTTGAAAAGCATCTGGCACCCTGTAATTGTATCAAACAGGTCATCAATCCTAGGAAGCAGATATTTATTCTTAATGTTTACCTTGTTCAGCTACCTATAATCAATTCACATTCTCAACAACCCATCTTTCTTCAGCACAAACAACATCGGTGCACCCCACGGTGACACACTGGGAAGGATAGAACCCTTCTGGAGCAAATCTGTCAACTACTCCTTTAACTCTTTTTGTTCTGCTGGGGCCATTCTGTATGGAGGGATCAATATAGGCTGAGTACCTGGAAGTAGTTCAATAGAAAAATCTATCTCCTTTTCAAGAGGAATTCCATGCAAATCCACTAGAAATACCTCGGGGAACTCATTTACAACAGAAATTGACTAGAGAGTCGTAGGCTCACATTCCATGTTTCATACCCAAACAAAGTGAGAAATACAACCTTTGTATATCAACTTCTGAGTCTTAAGGTATGAAATAAACTTATCTTTAGGCTTAGCAGCGTTACCTTGTCATTCCCGGACTAGCTCGCCAAGAAAATGGAATCTGACAACCTTGGCTCAGCAATCAACATTATCATAACATGCCTCCAACCAATGCATACCCATAATGACATCAAATTAAACCATTTCAAGCACAAATAGATCAGCAAAGGTCGATTTATCACTTACCAATACTACACAGTTTTGGTAAACTCGTCTAGCTAACACAAATTAACCAATTGGCGTAGAAACAACAAATGCTATAGATAATAACTCAGGGACTGTCTCAAACTGACTTGCAACCAACCGTGTAAAATAAGAGAGTATAGAACTAGGGTCAAGAAAGACATTTACTGCATGAGAAAAAATAATCAAAGTACCTGTAACAACATCAGTTGAGGCACCCTGGTCATGTCGAATGCCTAAAGCATAAAATCGATTATGGGTTGCCCCAGAACTAGAAGCCTCTCTCCCTCTGCCTCTGCCACGGCTTGTTGCCAACTGAGGATCAGGTCTGGGAGGTCTAACGGAGGATGACTAAGCAACTGCTAATCGCGCCTGATCTGCCTCGACCTTATCTGAACAATCCCTTATAAAGTGTCTGGTTGCCCACAACAATAGCATACATTCTTTCCCTGACGACACTGACCTGAATGAGATTTCCCACACTGAGGACAAGTAGACAATAGTGGTCACCTCTACCCCACCCGCTCTTGTAGTTGAGAGCTAGACCGAGCTGGGCCTTGGTCTCTTTTCGGTACGTAAAACTGAGGTGGGGCACTCCCTACAGGCCTAACTGACTGCCTGGACAACTGAGCCCCTGGGTCACCCTGTGGCTCTCTGTAAGGACCAGCAGTCCTACCTCTCTTTCGTTGCTCCGGATATCTCCGAGTATCCCATAATTGATGAACGAAATCCTTTGCTCTCTAGATGAAAGCCTAAATTCGTGCAATTTCCATGTGCTCCTGAGTAGATACCCCTAAATAATCTCGAGCTATATCAATCCCCAACCCTAACACGTACCTATGAACTCTATCTTCCATCATTTGAACAATGTGCGGAGCATACCTGGCAAGAGAATTAAATCAAAGATAATACTTATTTACACTCATACTTCCCTGCTCTAGGTGAAAAAACTGTTTACCACGAGCCTATGGAATCTCCAAAGGTAGATAGTGGTGCATAATGGCCTCGGAGAATTCTTCCCACTCAGCTGGCGGTGCATCGGCTCTTCCGCAACGAGTCCAAGCCTCATTCCACAATATAGCCACATCACGTAGTCTGAAGGCCGCCAACTCTACTTCCTTAGTCACTATAGTTTGCATCACCTTGAACAACCTATAAGTTTGATCAATAAAGTCCTGAGGATCCTCGCTCGTGTCTGATCCGATAAATATAGGAGGGCTCAAACTCAAGAACTCGCAGGCCCTAGAGGTACCACAAGCGCGAGAGAGTCTGACACTCTACTACCCTTAGGTACTTCTAGTGGGGGAGGAGCTGGAGGTCTATCTACCATTGCTCTAACCGATGCTGGAGGAAGCGTAATACCTGGGGTAGGAGACTCACTCTCAGCCTCTGACTTGTCTTTCTAATACACTAGAAGACGACTAGTACCCTCTCCAATGGCTATGCCAATCAACCTCGTAGACATATTCCTTTTCACAGGAATACTATGAAAAAATAAGACTAACATAAATTCACCAATTGGCATAGAAACAACAAATGTTATAGGTAATAACTCAGGGATTGTCTCAAACTGACTCGCAACCAACGGTGTAACATAAGACAGTATAGAACTAGGTCCAAGAATGAAATTTACCACATGAGAAAAAATAATCAAAGTACCTGTAAAAACATCAAGTGAGGCCTCTTGGTCATGTCGAATGCCTAAAGCATAAAATCGATTCTGGGTTGCCCCAGAACTAGAAGTCTCTCTCCCTCTGCCTCTGCCACAGCCTGTTGCCAACTGAGGATCAGGTCTGGGAGGTTGAACGAAGGATGACGAAGCAACTGCTAATCGCTCCTGATCCGCCTCGACCTTATCTGAACAATCCCTTATAAAGTGTCTAGTTGCCCACAACGATAGCATACATTCTACCCCTGACGACACTGAATTGAATGAGATTTCCAACACTGAGGACAAGTAGGCAATGGTGGTTACCTCTTCCCCACCCGCTCTTGTAGTTGAGAGCTAGACGGAGCGGGCCTTGGTCTCTTTTTGGTCCCTGAAACTGAGGTGGGGCACTCCCTACAGGCCTAACTGACTGCTTGGACGACTGAGCCCCTGGGTCACCATGTGGCTCTCTGTAAGGACCCACAGTCCTACCTCTCTTTTGTTGCTCCGGCTATCTCCGAGTATCCCATAATTGATGAACTAAATCCTTTTCTCTCTGGGCGAAAGCCTAAATTCTTGCAATGTCCATGTGCTCCTGAGTAGATACCCCTAAATATTCTCGAGCTATATGAAGCTCCAACCCTAACACGTACCTATGAACTCTATCTTTCATCATTTGAACCATGTGCGTAGTATACTTGGCAAGAGAATTAAACCGAAGATAATACTTATGCACACTCATACTTCCCTGCTCTGGGTGCAAAAAACTGCTTACCACGAGCCTATAGAAGCTCCCAAGGTAGATAGTGGTGCATAATGGGCTCGGAGAATTCTTCCCACTCTGCTGGCGGTGCATCGGCTTTTCTGCAATGAGCCCAAGCCTCATTCCACAATATAGCCATATCACGTAGTCTGAAGGCCGCCGACTCTACTTCTTTAGTCACTATAGCTTGCATCACCTTCAACAAAGTATAAGTTTGATCAATAAAGTCCTGAGGATCCTCGCTCGTGTCTGATCCGATAAATATAGGAGGGCTCAAACTCAAGAACTCACAGGCCCTAGAACTCTCAATTTCCTGGACTTTATATCTCTCTATCACCTAAAATAGCCGCTCCTGACCTGCGGCTATATGAGCCATCAACTGAACAGCTCGCTCAAGACCCTGTCCTTCTGGAACAATTGGAGGTACCACAAGCACGGGAGGGTCTGCCACTCTACTACCCTTAGGTACTGCTAGTGCGGGAGGAGCTGGAGGTCTATCTACCATTTCTCTAACCGATGCTGGAGGAAGCGTAATACCTGGGTAGGAGACTCACTCTCAGCCTCTGACTTGTCTTTCTAATACACTAGAAGGCGACTAGTACCCTCTCCAATGGTTGTGCCAATCAACCTCGTAGACATATTCCTTTTCACAATCATACTCTGAAACAATAACATGATTTAGATATGACAGTGCTAATGACCTTACCCTATAGCACAAACTATTAGTAAAAAAAGTGAAACAATTCTTAGATGTCATGTAGCCTCCTAATTATAAGTATGGTGCACAACATACCCATAAATAAGACTCTACTAGACACAACTTTGTGGACTCCCTAGGACATGACTTCTCTCTAATACCAAGTCTTTCGTGCCCAAAAACTGGGGTAGGGCGCAATTGGCACTCGATTCATGATTGATCGAGAAGCCAGTTATATAACATCTATAAATGTAACACTAACACTGACCAAGCCACTTGTCACAACCAACCATGATAAATACTGGACCTATAATGTCTTAATAATAATGAATGTGCAACTTGTAAAGTCGACAAGGCTACAATAAAGCTAAATAGAGAAATGGAAAACCAACACGATTACACAACCAAAACTACTATACAAACTAGTCCACATCGGCCTCTACAGAGTAAACAAACTAAAATGCACAAGACATGGCCCCGGCCAACCCATGCTGTACATAAAACTCAAAATAGCCAAAACTAGGACATGGCTCCTAGAAGAGAGGAGCATACCACTATTCTACTGAAATCTGGCTCCTACTGCGTCCGATAATTTGAGTCTCGTCTTGTGCCTGCAACACGATTGTGGGAAGGGTCCCCAAATGAAGGGACATTGGTACGAATAAAATGTACTGGTATGTAAGGTTTAAAACTATAAACATATGAGATAAATATGATAACCAGGCTATAAATAAAGAATATTAACAACCCAAAATCTTGAAAATCAAAACCTGACAATAACTCTATATTGAAGTGTAAATGGAATCATCTAATGCACAACAAAGACTATAAGTTAAATCCCAGTGGCTAGCCAATTATAAAATCCATATAAAATTCTTCCAGCCAGTGTACCACACCGGGGTAAAAATAAAAATACCTCCAGCCAGTGTACCATACCGAGGTAAAATCCATCCAGCCGGTATATCACACCAGGGTAAATTCAATAACTCTTCAACAAAATCATAAATGGAGCCGACATGGCCTATACTTGACCAACTTAACACGTATGGCATAGAAATGAAGAATACTAAATATATGGCCTGCATAGGCCTCCTTCGATATGCATAACTACAAGTGAGCACATATAACATGTAAAGATAGAAAATAGCACTTAAATGCATGTATTCAAAACTTGTATAAATCATAAGGAACTGTGGATGACCAAAGAGTTTCAACAAGATTTATAGATCATGTTCAAGGGACATTAGAGCTCGGAGATGCGCTAGCTTGTTGTTCAACTTAAGGGAAAGGGATTATGAAATCTCCCCTTGGCCTGGCTGATTTCATAGCATACACATAAGATAAAGGACAACCATAACCCGGAAATCCGAATTTAATAAGCTCATTTACCCTTAATAGCTTGCGACTTCTTTACTTGGCTTAAAATCATTTACACGTCATCATCTTGGCTCTTTCACCAATTTCAGTTAGCAACCATATATATCTTTAAACAGATTTAACATCACACACACATACACACACACACATATATATATATATAACATACAGTACATACCAGTTAACAATGCCTACACTGAGGTGTCTTCAACTTGATGTACAACTACGACGACAATCAACACAATATCACACTTTAGATGCCTCACTTCGGCTAGACATAATCTTACCATTTAACCTCAATAACATGAAACTTTAAAGCTTAAATGATGCTTAACATACTGTCTCAATACTTGTAAGTAGGTTTCTTGCTCATTCAATTCACAACGCATGAATAGTGCTTAAAAGAACGATGGACGGGGGGCGCCTTACATAGCTTTCTCCAATGAACTATTCTTTAGCCTATTTCCTATTAAAATGATCAGCCTTCAACCTCCTTAATATAGTGGTTTTATAGGCCAAAAACAAGATTAATCTTTAGCACAAATCCAGCCTAAAATAGCTAACCAAAGACAGTCACAATAGCAACAACAAGACACGACAACATCAACAACATTTATCCATTTTCTCAACTAGTTTTCACTAAACTTTTGAGAGAGAAACAAGAGGAAATTTTACCTTAGTTCTGCTGTAATTATTCCCCTCAATATGATTTATAATTACAGCAAAATAAACATCCAAAAATCCTAAGGAAAACGAGCAAATCTCAGCTCACAAACAGTCCAT
>JACEIK010001291.1:41322-52704 GCA_018107945.1 Datura stramonium
CGGTTACGACGCTTCCAGATAAGCAGCTCTGACCAGTCTTAGAACTCAGTTTCCAAATCTGGTCCTATAAGACGCTCAGGGAAACTCTCTGACAGTATCCCTGGGTCAGTATTGTCTTGGACCCCAGTATCAAGCTATCCGCTTGTTAGTAGTAGCAGTAATAGGATTATCCTGTGGGAGTAGGACTTAGCACCGAAAGGGTCAGGGTTCCAGTGCATCTAGGTTCCAGAACTATGTTGTCACCGTAGGTTTTATTTACTTGGCCTAACGGACCTCTTTTGACAGTGATTTTCACAGTCCATGCGTTTATACCCTGGAAAGGTTTATTGGGTCCTACCGATGGGGTGTGCACATCAGACTCCGCGTCTAGCTCACGTGGTTATATGTCGGTTATAGCCTCTCCCACTAATCAGTTCAGTTTATTCTCAAATTTCTCAGTTCAGATAATTTTAGTGCAGTATCTCAGACTTAGGACATGTTTATGACCATTAGCCAGGGTCACTTTTGACCATATCAGTTTTACACCAGTTGTATCAGTTTTCAGTATTTCAGTTGGTCATTTCATGTCATACAAGTTTAGCTATTATTTCTATCATATTATTCATGTTTCTCTTACTTACTCAGTACATTCAAAGTATTGACGCATACTTTTATGTTGTATCATTTCATGATACAACTGCAGGTTCTCAGACCCAGCACCGTTAGTCGATTACGCTCGGGTCTCTCTATCTGCAGCATCAGTGTGAGTCCTCATATTTTTAGGGAACATTTTATTTATTTTAGTTTCTTTATTTTTTTCAGCTAGACTTAGAGTTAGCTGGGGGCTTGTCCCCGCAACTCCTCATATAGATGGCTTTCAAACCAGACTTAGATTCAAATTTTCAGATATTTTAATCTCAATGTTCAGTATTTAATTTCTCATAAATGCTATTATGTTTTATTTTAAATTTTTGTCGTGCATGTATACTCAGAATACCAGTGTATAATAGACCAGGGGTTGCCTTGGGGTCACTCGTGACTTCAAGTATCGTGTTACGTCCAGGGTGTAGGCTCGGGGCATGACAGAGGCAGCGGTGACAACGAGAGAGTAGGACGAGTCGTTATGTTAGGTAACGACTCTTCATTTCAGTCGTGCAATGAAAGAATAGGATTTTCCACTTCAGTGGTAACAAAAGGAGTCACGTGTCATGGATTAACCTCATGACTCATGAAGTCAGTCATCGTCAGTCCGAATGAAGTTGAGGAAATTTCCAAAAGTGACCACAAGTGGGACTTAATGAGTCGTCCTGTGTCCCACTACCCATGAAGTCCCTCGTGGGGACTGGCAGCATGATTTTCCTACGGGTTTTCAAGGGCGTTTTCATAAAATCCTAAGCTTCGAATTCCTAAACTGCGCCATTTTGAGTACCAAATAGGACGTTTTTAAGGGTTTTCACTAGCATAAGCCCCTCATCCTCTCAAAAATCATCCGTGAGATTTCTTCTTCTTCTCTCAAGTTCAAGGATCACCTAGGGTTGCTTCAAGGGCATCAAGATCCATGTTTCTAGTGGGGGGTTTCTTCAAGCCAGGTATGTGGGACTTCAACAAGGATATCCTTCCATCCTTGTGTCCCAATTTTTATACTAAAACCCTAATTCCTTTATTCTCTATAAAATCATGTTCTAGGGTTCGATTTATGGATGGATTTTCATATGTCTTATATGAATTCTAAGACCCATCATGATTAATAGCCATGGACGATACGGTATTACTTTCGAGATCTTGAATTCTGTGCTTGATATGGGAATAACATGATTATAGAATTTTCACCATGAGTTATCATAAAAATTAAAATGGGATCTCATTAATTATTCACATGCTCTTATCATGAACTTGTATCTATGTTAAAGTATAAGTCGATCATATGGGTTCCACAAATCTAGAATATTGTAATGACCCAAAAACCCTAAGACCAGACCCGGGAGTTGAAATGGATAAAATAGGATTTTCTGCACCAGGTCACATAACAAGTCGTCCTGTGACCCGCGGGATAGGCCACGAGTCATGGAGTGACTCGTGGGGAAGGTTCCGGACTTGGTTGAAAAATTTGGGAAATTTAGTGATCACGGGTATGACCATGAGTCGTCAGGTCAGTTGTGGCCAAGGGTTGATTGAAAAATGAAGGAAGTTGGGCAGTGCACTTAATGGGTCCTGACCACGACTCGTTGGAAACACTATGAGTCGTGGTGTCGCCCATGGTGACCCCCTAGTAATTTCTGGTAGTGTTGAGGATGAGAGGTGTCCACGAGTCATTGTCGCCACTAATGACCTGTTATGGTCCCCGTGATCACAACAGTGGATTTTTGGGTAGAGTACTTCACGAGTTGGACCATGAATCGTGGTCACTGGGCACGACTCATCAGTCCCTTGTTGGGACTGGCAGGGTAATTTTTTCTGTGAGATTTTTAGGGGCTTTTACATAATTTCCTAAGCTCATAGACTCTAAACTACGCCGTTTTGGGCTCGTCCAAGAGGGAGTTAAAAGGGTGATCGACGTTTTCCTCTCACCCATTCTCTCGACACTCAGACTCAGTACGCAGAAACTCTCAAGGCTAGAACTAGAGCAATTGATTTCGTCTCAAATTTTCAAGAAATTTTCTCTGGGATTTCTTAACCTAGTATGTGGGAATTCAACAAGGGAATGGTTCTTCCCTTGTGTCCCCAAAATCTTAGTTATTTTTCTCTTTCGGTTTAGCCCCGTGGATTCGAAATGTAGAATATTTTCAGACTTATAGCTTTAAAATGTCTAGTAGTATATTTCTCATGATTTTAACTGCTTACAATTTCCTATTTATAGACATTTATGAGAATTGTATCTTTTGGAATAATTTTAGCCCTAAGTCTCAGTTCAGCAGAATTTAGGATCTTGTGTGTTGAACTAGTTTCCCTGTAGCTTGATTCGAATAGATTTGAAATCCCCATATTATTAGTGTATGTGAAAATTTTAGACAGATATTTACATGTCCAGTCTCAGTCAGATTATTAGACTTAGTGTTGTCTATAAATGTCAGATGATCAGTTTGACTACAGTTAAATTTTGAAGTGTGAGTGATGTCTCCCAGTTATCAGTATTTAGACTCAGACATTAGTTGTTAGATTTTAGTGGTTCTTTAGAAGGTTATGACGCTCCTATATAAGAAACTCTGACCAGTCTTAGAACCAGCAGCTTCAGCCTTAGTTTGTTCTTTACTTCGTTCATTTTGTTTAAGAAGGCTACGACACTTCCAGATAAGTAGCTTTGACCGGCCTTAGAACACCAGTTTCTAAATTCGATCCAATAAGACTCTCAAGGTAATCCTAGATAGTATCCCTGACTTAGTTTTGGGCCCCAGTATCGAGCTATCCTCTTGGAAGTAGTAGTCATGTTAGGACTATCCTGTGGGAGTAGACTTAGCACCGAAAGGGCCGAGGTTCCAGCGCACCCAGGTTTCCAGAACTACATTGCCACCGTAGGTTATCTTATTGGACTTGTGGCCCCAAACAGTTATTTTTACAGTTCATGTCTTTATATCCTAGAAAGGTATATTGGGTCCTACCGATGGGGTGTGTACATCAAACTTCACGTCTAGCTCACGTGGTTATATGTCGGTTATAGCCTCTCCCACAAGTTAGTTTAGTTCAGTCTTAGATTATCTCAGTTAGAACAACTTGAGACTACTCAGATTAGTTCAGTCTACTACAGTACTTTAGATTAGTATCTCAGATTTAGGGCATGTCTTTGACCATCAGACAGGGTCATTTGACCATCTCAGTATATCACATATTATTTAGTTTCAGTATTTCAGTTGGTCATTGCATGTATTTACAATTCAGTTGTTTTATTCTCCGTGTTATGGTTTCTCTCACTTACTCAGTACATTCAAAGTATTGATGCATACCTTTTATGTTGTATCATTTTATGATACAGCTACAGGTTCTCAGTCTTGGTACTGTTAGTAGATCTCGTTCAGAAGCTTTCAGTTGCATCATTGATGAGTCCTCATTTTTTTAGGACAAGGATTATTTCTTTTCAGCTATATTTCTTTTAATTAGACTCAGAGTTAGACGGGGGTTTGTCCCAGCAACTCATTAGATAGATGGCTTTCAGACACAGACAGAATTTTAGAATTTTTAGCTTTGTTTCAGTTGTTTTAAACTTTATGATATAGTTCTTCTTCATAAATATTTTGTTTTATTATTTTAAAGCTTCCTCTATGTTTTTACTCAGAATTCCAGTTTTATGATAGACCATGGGTTGACTTGGGGTTACTTATGACTCCAAGTGTCGTGTCTCATCTAAGGTATAGACTCAGGGCGTGACAAACTTGATATCAGAGCACTAGGTTCAGAGTATCCTAGGATGTCTAAAAGTCGCGTCGAGTAGAGTCCTTTCTATGGGTGTGAAGTGCGCTACACTTATGACAGGGAGGCTACTAGATGTTATTAGGAAAACTCCCTTTTGTTCATACACTTATTCCTAACTTGTGCTCTATTTTTTTCAGTGAAAATCTTGCCTCCATGATGTGGTAACAGAAGAAGGGTCGGCAACGCTCACCGACAGGCCCCACCAACTCCGACAGCCCCTCAAGAAGACCCAGTGTCCTCCGCTGAGTTTAGAGAGGCTATCCAGCTGCCCACGCACAGACCGTCACTAATCAGGTGAACCAGTAGGTGGTTCCAGTCAATAACAATGGGTACGCAATAGCTTCCCGAGTTTGGGACTTTATTTGGATGAACCCTCCAGTTTTCTACGGATATAAGGTGGGAGAGGACCCACAAGAGTTTGTGGATGATATCAGGAAGATCACTCGAATTATGGGTGTTATCTCCTCGGAGAGTGACAACCTGGCTGCCTACCAGCTGAAAGGGGTAGCCCAAATCTGGTACGAATAGTGGAAGGAGGGGAGACCAGTAGGAGCAGAACCGGTGGAATAGGAGGAGTTCACTATAGCCTTCCTAGACAGATTCTTCCCCCGGGAGCTCAAGGAGGCTAAAGTGGTTGATGAACCTGAAATAGGGAAATCGAACGGTGGAAGAGTATGCACTGGAGTTTACAAGGCTGTCTAAATATGCTCCAGAGATGGTATCTTAGCCAAGGGCTCGCATGCTAAAGTTTGTTAATGGAGTATCAAACTTGGTCCTCAAGGAGTGTAGGACTGCAATGCTTATTTAGGATATCGATCTCTCCAGCCTTATAGTTCATGCCCAGCAGATTACGGCGGAAATACTAAAAGACTTGGAGCGGGAGAACAAGTGGGAAAGGACCATCCAGTCAGATTATGGACACCAGAGATTTGGCGGTAGTACTCACCCACAACAGTAGTAGTAGAGGGCTACAACACCCACTTCAGCCAGTGCCCCTACTTTTCAGTCTCGAAAGGATCGGAGGGGTGGAGTATCTGGCTCACAATCCCAGAGTCATTGCGCCAGCAACCGCTATAGCTATCCAGCTTGCCCTAAGTGTTGAAAGAACCATCCAGGAGAATGCCTTCAAGGCCAAGAGGGTTGTTTTGGGTATGGATAGCTTGGTCATCGACTCAAAGAATGCCCGTCAGTAGGACGGGGAAGATCATAATGCACCGCTTCAGTAGCTCCAGCAGGCCGACCAGCTCAGTAGGCCAACACTTCAGGTACAGATGTGGCCAGCGCCAAAACTATTTTTATGCTTTTTCCTCTTGTTAGGATCAAGAGAGCTCACCTGACGTGGTCACGGGTATGTTGTGCCTTTTCCAACTAGACGTGTATGACCTACTAGATCCATGAGCCACTCTTTCGTTTGTCACTCCCTATGTAGCTGTCCAGTTTGATATTAGGCCAGAAGTCCTCTCAGCACCATTCTTAGTCTCCACCCCAGTTGGTGAGTAAATTAGAGCCAGTCGGGTGTATAGAAACTGCCCAGTCTTAATTTTGAATAAGGTTATTCAAGATGATCTTGTAGAGTTATACATGGTTGACTTTGACCTCATTCTTGTCATGAATTAGTTACACTCTAGTTATGCCTCAATCGACTACAAAACTAAGGTCGTCAGGTTTCAGTTCCCTAATGAGCCAGCTTTAGAGTGGATGGGCAGTAGTTCAGCGCCTAAGGGTCAGTTTATTTCCTACCTTAAGGCCAAAAAGCTTATTTTCAAAGGGTGTATTTATCATCTAGTTCGGGTCAAAGATTCCAGCTCTGAGACCCCAACTATCCAATTAGCTCCAATTGTCAGCGATTTCCCTGATGTGTTTCCGGATGATCTTCCCAGAGTCCCTCCTAAGCAGGAAATAGTCTTCGGCATAGACCTTCTTCCAGACACTCAGTCCATCTCCATCCCTCCTTACAGAATGTCTCCAGCTGAACTTAAGGAGTTGAAGGAGCAGCTAAAGGACATTCTTGATAAAGGTTTTATTAGATCCAACATCTCTCCCTAGGGTGCTCCACTACTATTCATGCGAAAGAAAGGTGG
This sequence comes from Datura stramonium, assembly GCA_018107945.1. Lineage (NCBI taxonomy): Eukaryota > Viridiplantae > Streptophyta > Magnoliopsida > Solanales > Solanaceae > Datura > Datura stramonium. The sequence goes on from JACEIK010001291.1 coordinate 47,787, forward strand.
TACCCTCAGAATGTGCATCGATTACTATTAGTTGAATAAGGTCAGAGTAAAGAACATGTATCCCCTACCCAGGATTGACGACTTGTTCGATTAGCTTCAAGGAGCCCATTGTTTCTCCAAGATAGATCTCAGGTCTGGGTATCATCAGCTAAGAGTAAGAGAATATGACATACTGAAAACAGCTTTCAGAACTCAGTATGGCCACTATGAGTTTGTGGTTATGTCCTTTGGACTCACTAATGTCCCTGCAGCTTTCATGGACCTGATGAACAGAGTCTTCAAGCAGTATCTACACATGTTCGTCATTGTGTTCATTGATGACATTCTAGTATACTCTGAAATGAGGAAGAACATGCTAATCACCTGAGGATAGTGGTTCAGACACTCAAATACTTCTAGTTGTTCGCCAAGTTCAGCAAATGCGAATTATGGTTGAAGTTCGTGACTTTCCTTGATCACGTGGTTTTGGGTGAGGGTATTCAGGTGGATCCTCAAAAGATAGCAATAGTGAAAGACTGGTCCAGACCTACCTCCCCAACCAAAATCAGAAGTTTCATGGGTCTAGTTGGTTATTACCGACATTTTGTGGAAGGTTTATCCTTTATTGCATCTCCTATGACTAAGTTGACTCAGAAAAAGGTGAAATTCATGTGGTCAGATGTGTGTGAGAAGAGCTTCCAGGAGTTGAAAAATCGGGTCATTACCGTTCCAGTTTTGACCTTACCAGAAGGAACAAATAGGTATGTGGTGTATTGTGATGCCTCTAGAGTTGGACTTGGTTGTCTTATGATGCAGCGGGGTAAGGTGATAGCTTACACATCCAGACAGCTCAAGGTTCATGAGAAGACTATCCGACTCATAACCTGGAGTTGGCAGTGGTAGTGTTTGCATTGAAAATATGGAGGCACTACCTTTACGGGGCTCACGTGGATGTATTCATCGATCACAAGATCCTTTAGTATGTGTTCAGTCAGAAAGGTCATAATCTTCATTAGAGAAGATGGTTGGAGCAACTGAAGGACTATGACATGAGTATGTTGTATCACCCGGGAAAAGCCAATGTGGTTGTCGATGCCCTAATAAGGATGTCTATACAGAGCGTGGCTCATATTGAAGAGGGTAAAAAGGAACTGGTAAAGGATATCCAAAGGTTAGATCGGTTGGGAGTGCAGTTGGTTGATACAGCTAAGGGCGGAGTAGTTGTGCAGAGTGGGTCAGATTCCTCATTTGTAGTTGAATTTAAGTCAAGGTAGGATTAAGATCCCATATTACTTAAGCTGAAGGAGGCAGTTCTCAGAAAAGAAGTGGAGGCTTTCTCCCAAGGGGGAGATGGTGTCCTCCGTTACTAGGGTAGGCTGTGTGTATTGGATATAGTTGATTTGAGATAGTAGATACTAGATGAAGCACACAGTTCAAGATATTCCATATACCCAGGTGCTACTAAGATGTACCGCGATTTAAGGGATATTTACTGGTGGAACGGCATGAAGAGAGACATCACAAAATTTGTAGCTAAGTCCCCGAACTGTCAGCAAGTCAAGGTAGAACACCAGAGACTGGGAGGTATGACTCAAGATATCAGCATGCCCATATGGAAGTGGGAAGAAGTAAATATGAATTTTGTTACAAGTCTACCTCAGACTCGTCAGCAGCATGACTCAATCTAGGTGATAGTAGACCGGATAACTAAGTCAGCACATTTCCTCCCAGTTAAAACTACAGAATCAGCTGAGGATAATTCCAGGCTTTATATCCGGGAGTTGGTCAGACTTCATGGGGTGCCCTTTGTCCATTGTTTTAGAAAGGACTTGGTACCCAGGTCAAGCTCAGCAAAACTTTTCACCCGCGAACAAATGGACAAGCTGAGGAGACTATTCAGACCTTAGAAGACATGTTGAGAGTGTGTGTTATCGATTTCAAGGGAAGTTGGGATGGTCACTTGCCTCGCATCGAGTTTGTGTACAACAACAACTACCACTCTAGTGTCCAGATGGCCCCGTTTGAGGCATTGTATGGTAGGAGGTGTAGACCTCCTATCGGGTGGTTTAAGGTTGGTGAAGCTACTCTAATCGGGCCAGACTCAGTCCAAGAAGCTATGTAGAAAGTACAACTCATCTGAGAAAGATTCAAAACAGCTCAGAGCCATCACAAATCTTATGCTGATGTGAGGAGAAGAGAATTAGAGTTTGCAGTGGATGACTGGGTTTATCTAAAAATTTCACCCATGAAAGGGGTGATGAGATTTGGGAAGAAAGGAAAACTCAGTCCAAGATATATGGGACCCTACAGAATTTTGAGGCAAATTGGTGATGCAGCCTATGAGCTAGAATTACCTTTAGAGTTATCATCTGTGCACCCAGTGTTCCATGTGTCACTATAGAAGAAGTGCATCGGTGATCCAACTTCGGTGGTGCCACTAGACAATATGGGAGTGAAAGATAGTCTCTCTTATGAAGAGGTCCCAGTTCATATCCTTGACCGTCAGGCTCATAAGCTGAGAAACAAAGAAGTAGCTTCAATCAAAGTCATGTGGAGGAATCAGCATGTTGAAGGAGCTACTGGGAAGCCGAAGCAGGTATGATGGCAAGATACCCACATTTATTCCTTTCCAGCTCAGTTTTAGTTTAAGGTATAAATTTTCTCCCTAAAACTCTATTCAGTTTCATGTTCAGTTCATGTGCCCAAATTTCTTTCATGACAATGTATGTATGTGTGACTCATAAATTCAATTCAGTCATTTAGTTCAGTTCGGAGGCAGTCATTTTGTTAGTTTTCAGCTTATATGTTCAGTATTTAAATACAGTGATTGCATATCTCTGCTTTTCTGTGTGTTTCCAACATTCGAGGATGAATGATTTCAAGGGGAAGATATTGTAATGCCCCGGAAACCCTAAGACCAGACCCGGGAGTTAAAACAGAGAAAACAGGATTTTCTACATCAGGTCACAAAATGAGTCATCCTATGACCCGAACGACTCGTGGGGAAGGGTCCAGACTTGGTTGAAAATTTTGGAAAATTGAGTGAGCACGAGTCTTAGTCAACACCACGAGTCGTCAGGCCTGCCGTGGCCAAGGGGTGATTTAAAAATAAAGAAATTTGGGCAGTGCACTTAACGGGTCCTCACTACGACTCGTCGGGAACACCACGAGTCGTGGTGTCGCTCGTGGTGACCCATGGTGATTTCTGGCAGTGTTGAGGACGAGAGGTGACCACGAGTCGTGGTCACCATAAATGACCCATTATGGTCCCCATGGTCACATCAGTAGATTTTTGGGCAGAGTACTTCACGAGTTGGACCACGAGCCGTGGTCACTGGGAACGACTCGTCTAGTCCCTCATTGGGACTAGAAGGGTAATTTTTTCTGCGAGATTTTATGGGGATTTTCCGTAATTTTCTAAGATCCTAGACTCTGAACTACGTCATTTTGGGCTCATCCATGAGTGAGTTAAAAGGGTGATCGGCGTTTTCCTCTTTCCCATTCTCTCGATACTTAGACTCAGTATGCAGAAACTCTCAGTGCTAGAACTAGAGCAATCAATTTCTTCTCAGATTTTCAAGGAATTGTTTTTGGGATTTCTTCACCAGGTATGTGGGAATTCAATAATGGAATAGTTCTTTCCTTGTGTCCCCAAAATCTTTGTTATTTTCCTCTTTCAGTTTAGCCCTGTGGATTTAAAATGTAGAAGATTTTCAGACTTATAGCTTTAAAATTTCGAGTAGTATATTTCTCATGATTTTAACTTCTTATTATTTCCTATTTCTAGACATTTATAAGAATTGTATATTGTGGAATAATTTAGCCCCAAGTCTCAGTTCAATAGAATTTAGGATCTTGCGTGTTGGACTAGCTTCCCTGTACCTTGATTCTAACAGATTTGAAATCCCCATATTATTAGTGTATGTGGAAATTTTAGTCAGATATTTACATGTCCATGCTTAGTCAGATTATTAGAATCAGTGTTGTCCAGAAATGTCAGCTGATCAGTTTGACTACAGTTAAATTTTAAGGTGTCAGTGATGCCTCTAAGTTATAAGTATTTAGACTTAGACATCAGTTGTTAGATTTTAGTCCCACTTGGAAGTAGTAGTCATGTTAAGACTATCCTGTAGGAGTAGGACTTAGCACCGAGAGGGCAGGGGTTCCAGTGCACCCAGGTTCCTAGAACTACGTTTCCACGTAGGTTATCTTACTGGCCTCATGGACCCACATAGTGATTTTCACAGTTCATGCCTTTATACCCTGGCAAGGTATATTGGGTCATATCGATGGGGTGTGTACAACAGACTCCATGTCTAGATCACATAGTTATATGTCGGTTGTAGCCTCTCCCACTAGTCAGTTCAGTTCAGTGTCATATTAGCTCAGTTAGAACAACTTGAGACTACTCAATTCAGATCAGTTCAGTACTGTACTTCATATTAGTATCTCAAATAGGGCATGTCTTTGACCATCAGACAGGGTCATTTTGACCATCTCAGTATATCACAGATTATTCAGTTTCAGTATTTCAGTTGGTCATTGCATGTCTTTATAGTTCAATTATTTTATTCTCCATGTTATGGTTTCTCTCACTTACTCAGACATTGAAACTGCAGAGGCATACCTTTTATATTGTATCATTTTATGATATAGCTGCAGGTTCTCAGTCTCAGCAACGTTAGCAGATCTCGCTCAGAAGCTTTCAGCTGCATCATTGGTGAGTCCTCATTTTTCGAGGACGAGGATTATTTCTTTTCAGCTATATTTCTTTCAGTTAGACTCAGAGTTAGCTGGGGGCTTGTCCCAGCAACTCATCAGATAGATGGCTTTCAGACACAAACAAAGTTTCAGAATTTTTTGCTTTGTTTCATTTGTTTTAAACTTTATGATATAGTTCTTCTTCATAAATGTTTTGTTTTATTATTTTAAAACTTCT
>JACEIK010001291.1:90249-107377 GCA_018107945.1 Datura stramonium
TATTGCATGTTAAACACCGGAATAGATCACTAGTGTATAAGCCTTGTGGTTATGAAATCTTGGGGAACACAATCCTATTCAAGTCGTTAATTGAATACAAACCGAATTTGATTTGAGCATTCAGTAATTTTACTTTTGTTTATTATTCTATATTTTCCCCTCTTCAGACATAAGTAACTCAATAGTAACAGTTATTCGCATTAACTTAAGTTATTACCATATTCCCTGTGAGATCGACCTCAACCTTTGTTGGGTTCTATATTTGACAATCGACCGCTTATATCTCAATTGCGAGGTATAATTTGGGCGACATCACCAAGCGGGTTCAGGCGCATGTTTTGGGTGCAGAAAGCCCAAACAACTGCTCAGAGACTGCCTTTCAGCCAGATAGGGCCATAGTAGAGGTTGTGTCACGACACGAACATAGGCCCGGATCGAGATAGGGGACAAGGAGCCCCGAGAGACTCCAAGTCAACCCATGACATGAATATACATCTAACTCAATCAATAAAAGCGGAAGATTTATCATAATAAACATAGCAGAAGTCTAAACATAACATAACATCATAATATATACATGAATCTGGAGCTGATTATACACTATGTCTGAAAAACCTCTAATTCTGATTAGTTGATGGGAAAAGACCCCAACTAACTCTCTAAGTCTAAAACTAAAAATACAAAGATAACTGATAAGGAATGATCCTCGGGAGATGAGGATTCACCAACTGAGAATGGATGCTAACTCCGGAAACTGGCTAGTACCGGGGCTGAGTCTGAAGATCCGAGCGTGTATCATGACACGGTACAACATAGAGTATGCAGTCAGTATATGGAATGTACCGAGTATGCAAGGTAAGTAAAACCACTTAAGTAAAATCAGTAATAATGCATTTCATAAAACATAATCAAGATAAGATTTGGGGAGTAAAGCTTACATGCTATTTTTTGAAATCATGATCTGAACATAACTGCATATCATAAGTAATTCAAATAACCCAAAGCTGAAAACTGATAATCATAAGTAAAACTGAACATTGGGTCAAACCTACTTAAAAACATATATATATATCATGAATGATAAACATGCATAACTGAAATTATGAGGAATAATGGAAGACTCATCATATAACAGACATTACCACGATAGAGCTTACGTGGTTTTGACTATCACACTCAAGTGGGCAGAGCCATCCAAAGCCTTTCCAGGGCTAAGGGATGCTACCATGATATCGATATCAAGCTGAAGGCCCCTTGGGGCAGGAGAAAGCTCAAAAAGGAGGTCCCAAATAATCTCATCATACCTATATTGGCTTGTAGTTCTGAGGCATAGGGTTGACTGACCCTTATCCTACTCGGTGCTAGACACTACTCCCAAAAACATGCATATGTTCTCTATTGTTTTTCAACAAAGCTGACCATCATCTAGTGACGAAGCTGAATAATCGTATACATATAAAATCTAAAATCATACATGAGGAGCCTTGGCTCAAACCATACGACAAGCTGAACATAATTGGGAGTCTTGACTCCAAAACCATGTGGTAAGCTAATTGACATGAAATCGTAAATCATACTTGAACATATGGGCTTTCCCCATACTTATACATGCTTGAAAATACTTGATTCACTTGAAAATATGATAATAAACATGGGTAACTTGAAAACATGCTTTTCTCATAAATATCTCATCATACTTGAATATACATCATAGACCTCAACTTTCATGAACTTTCATGGATGGGCATCATAATTTATAAAACTTTAAAACATGATTTATAATTCAAAACATTGTAAAACTTGCCCATGAATCATAATTCAACAATAGAAACATGCTTAGAACATACCCATGGTATAAACTTAGGGCATTCATGCATTAGGTTAAAATCCCATGGAATCAACATGTTGATTTTCATGAATTAGAGAGGGATTGGGCATGGGTGTGAACAAATTCACCCATTCATAACCCTACATACCTGAGAGAATCTAATTCTACAACTTTTCTGATTGCCCAAGGAATAATTGAGGAAGAACCTTGAGAGATTGATTTTGATCACCCCTTTAGACTTCTAAACTTGCATGCATAAATTAGGAATAGCTTAGAATGAACTTACCCTCCTTAAAACTCATTATTCAAAGCTTAAAATGACGTAGTTTAGGCTAGGATCATAGGAATTACGAAAATGCACTTACTAAATTGGCAGGGAAAAATAGACTGCCAATCCCAACAAGGGACTAGACGAGTCATCGTCCTTGGCCACGACTCGTGGACACAAGTCATCAAGTACACTGCCAAAACTTTACCTGGGTCTCAGCACGGGGAACATATTGAGTTGTTACTGGTTACCATGACTCATGGTCACTTCTCATTTCCTTTACTGCCCAGATTCCTTTTCCTTCCACCAACCTTGACCACGACTGACTGAACGAGTCGTGGTGCTGACCACGACTCATGGTCATGACTGTGGTGACCCAAAAACTTGAATTTCCAACTTAAGTCAAACTCCTCACCATGAGTCACTTGACATCTCTTGGTCAACCTGACGGGTCACAAGATGACTCGTTGTGTGACCTGGTGTAGAAAATCCCATTTTCTCCATTTCAACTCTCGGATCTGACCTTAGGGTTTCGGGTATAACAATATCTCTACCTTGGGAACATTCTTCCTGAATGTTGAAAATTATATAGAAAAGCAGAGAGAGGCAATCATCATATTCAAATACTAATCATATGTGCTGAAAACTGAAGGAGTGACTGACTTCGATTCTAACTACATGACTGAATTGAATTCACAAATCACACATACATGCTTTGACATAAAAGGAACTGGAACACATGAACTGAACATGAAGCTGAATAGAGTATTAAGGAAAAAATTGTACCTCAAATTGAAATTGAGCTGGAAAGGAATAAATGCGGGTATTTAGTCATCATATTTACTTCAGCTTCCCATGTAGCTCCCTCAACATGTTGATTCCTCCATAAAACCTTGACTGAAGATACTTCTTCGTACCTTAGCTTACGAACTTGTCGATCCAGTATCTCCATCAGAACCTCTTCATAACTAAGGTTGTCTTTCACGCCGACACTGTCAACCGGAACAACTAAAGCTGGGTTACCCAAACACTTCTTTAAGAGCCAGTCATGAAAAACTAGATGGATTGAAGCTAATTCTGAGGGCAACTCCAACTCATATGCTACCTTGCCAACCCGTTTCACAATTCGGTACGGGCCAACATAACAGGGACTGAGTTTTTCTTTCTTTCTGTTCATCACTCCCTTCATGGGAGATACCTTCAAAAACACCCAATCATCGACTTCAAACTCAAGTTCTCTCCTTCTCACATTCGCATAGGACTTTTGGCGACTCTGAGCTGTTTTCAACCTGTCCCGTATGAGATGAACTTTCTTTATAGCCTCATTGACTGAATCTGGTCCTATCATTGTAGCTTCACCGACTTCAAACCATCCAACAGGCGATCAACATCTTCGCCTATAGAGAGCCTCAAACGGAGCCATCTAAATGCTGGAATGATAGTTGTTATTATACGCAAACTCAATGAGAAGAAAATGATCATCACAACTGCCTTTGAAGTCAATCACACACGCTCTAAACATGTCCTCGAGAGTCTGAATAGTTCACTCGACTTGACCATCTGTTTGCGAGTGAAATGCAGTACTGAGCTTGACCTGAGTACTAAGTCCCTTTGGAAACGATCTCCAAAACTGGGAGGTAAACTGAGTACCTCTATTTGATATGATGGAAAATGACACTCCATGCGACTAAACAAACTCCCAAATATACAACTTAGCATAATCCTCCGTTGAATGGGTAGTTTTGATCGGTTGGTTTGGTCAACCTGTCCACAACCACCCAAATAGAGTCATACTGTCTATGAGTGCGATGCAACCCTATGATGAAGTCCATATTGATTTCCTCCCACTTCCAAGAAGGAATACTGATGTCTTGTAACAAACCTCCCAATCTTTAATGCTCCACTTTCACATGTTGACAATTCGGACACTTAGCCACAAATTCTGCAATGTCCTTCTTCATGTCATTCCACCAATAGACTTCCCGTAGGTCACAATACATCTTGGTGGCACCTGGATGTATAGAGTATCTGTAACCATGAGCCTCATGCAACATCCGATTTTTCAAATCATCAACATCCAGAACAAATAAATGACCCTGGTATCGAAGCAAACCATCTCCCCCTTTGGAGAAGACCTCTACCTTCTGATTCTAAACGACTTCCTGCAGCTTTACCAAAATAAGATCCTCGTCTTGTCTCGCTTTTACATCAGTCACCAAGGATGATTCTGATCCATTCTGAATAATAACATCGCTATTGGTCGAGTTAACCAAATGAACTCTTAACTGTGCAAGTCGATGCACATCCTTTACCAGCTCCTTCCTCCCTCATCTACATCGGACACACTCTCCATAGAGAGCCTACTATGTGCTTCTACTACTATATTATCCTTACTCGGATGGTAAAGGACATCATATCATAATCCTTGAGTAGCTCCAACCACCTCTTTTGGCATAAATTTAGATCCTTATGAGTAAACACATATTGTAGGCTTTTGTGGTCTATAAACCCATTCACATGGACCCCGTACAAATAATGTCTCCACATCTTCAAGGCGAATACTATCACCGCCAATTCGAGGTCATGAGTCGGGTAATTCTTTTCATGGACCTTTCGCTGCCTGGAAGCATATTCTATAACCTTACCATGATGCATGAATACACACCCAAGACTGATCCTCAAAGCATCACAATACACCATGAACCCATCAGTACCCTCGAGTAGGGTTAACACCGGTGCTGAGGTGAGTCGAGTCTTTAACTCTTGGAAGATCCTCTCACAAGCATCTGACCATTGAACTTTACCTTCTTTTGGGTCAATTTGGTCAATGGAACTGCAATAGATTAAAAATCCTCAGCAAATCTCCGATAATAACCAGCTAAGCCCAAGAAACTCTTGATATCCGAAGGATTCACCGGTCGGGGCCAATTCTTTACCGCCTCTATATTTTGAGAGTCTACCTGTACACCCTCGCTTGACACCACATGACCCAAAAATGCCATTGAGTTTAACCAAAACTCACATTTTGATGAACTTAGCATAAAACTAATGATCCTCCAAAGTTTGTAACACCACCCTCAAGAGAGTGGCATGCTCCTTCTTGATCCGAGAGTATACAAGAATGTCATCTATGAACACAATCACGAACATATCCAGGTATGGATTGAACACCCTGTTCATCAAATTCATAAAAGCTATAGGAGCATTCGTTAGTCCAAAATACATAACTACAAACTCATAGTGACCATACGGAGTTCTGAAGGTTGTCTTCAGAATGTCACTCTCCCAAACCTTGAGCTGATGATATCCGGATCTGAGGTCTATCTTCAAAAAGCATATAGCACCCTGAAGCTAGTCAAACAAATCATCAATTTTTGAGGAGTGGATACCTGTTCTTAATGGTAAATTTGTTCAATTATCGATAATCAATAGACATATAAAGAGAACCATCTTTCTTTCGAACAAAAAGAACTAGTACACCCCATGGGGATTTGCTCGATCTGATAAAACCCTTGTCTAGAAGGTCTTTCAACTGCTCCTTCAACTCCTTTAGCTCGGCTGGAGCCATTCTGTAGGGAGGAATAGATATAGGCTGCGTATCGAGAAGAAGGTCAATACCAAAATCAATTTTCCTCTCGGGAGGGTTCCCAATAGATCATCGGTGAACACTTCTGGATACTCACATACTACTAAAACTAACTGGATAGTCGGGATCTCAGACGTAGCATCCTTAACCCTCACAATATGGTACACACAACCCTTAGAGATCATCTTTTTGTCCTTATGGTAAGAAATGAAACGACCTACGGGCACAACTGAACTACCCTTCCATTCTAAGGCTAGCTCACCATGGAAATCAGAACTCTACCGTATGAGTTCTACAATTCACTGAGGCATAACATGCAAATAGCCAATCCATGTCAAGGATAACATCAAAATCTGTCATGACTAACTCTACTTGATCTGTTGAGATGATTCACTAAATAACTGTGACAAGGCAATTTCTATACACCCATCGAGCTATAACTGAATCACTGACTGGATCTAATAAAGCATACACATCAAGGTGGAAAACTCGTAACATACCAGTGACTATGTCTGGGGAGACCTCCTACTCCTAGGGGGATTCTAAGGCATAAAATCTGTTTTGGCACTGTCTGCCACCCGCACTAGAGATGTGCCCTACTGAGATGGGCATGCTGGTGGAGCTGCTGAAATTGAAGCTAGGCCTCGACCCCTATCATGGCCCTGTCTAGCTGCTAGGAAATCTCTAAGCATATGTCTGGGCTTCCCACACCCGAAGCAAGAACTTGTACCCGCCAAAACACTGACTCGTGTATCTCCGGCCACACCTATCACAAACTGGGATAATAGAATCTGTAGGCCTGCTGCTCTGGTCTCTAGAGCCTGATGCTCGTCTCCTCTGGTCGTGTAAAGATCTGGATGGAACACTCATAGACAATGAAGCCGAGGCTAAAGATCTTTGGTGAGACTACAGACGATGTCCACCACTTGGTCTCTACTGAGAGAACCCATAACTGTTTGTCCTGGCCCTCTTGGCTTCTCTCTCTCTCACGTGCACCGCCTCCATCTGCTCGGCGTACAAGATTATCTGAGGAAAATCCATATCCTAATGAAGCGTAGCGGTACTGCGATCCTTGTCCAGGTAGTTCGCCACTCCATGTACAAACCTGCTCACTCGAGCTCTCTGATCAACCACTAACTCTGGTGCATACTTGGACAAACGAGTGAACTCTAAGGCATACTCCTACACTGTCATCTTTCCTTACTTTAGATTCACAAACTCGGCTGCTTTCAGCTCCCTCATCTCACGAGGAAAGAACCGATCTATAAAAGCGGCATGGAACTTATCCCAACTGATAGGGCCTACTCTAACTGCCCTATTATCCTTCCATTGTTTAAACCAAATATGAGCAACCCCCTTCAACTGAGATAAGGCTAAGTCAGCACACTCCTCTTTGGTCACCCCTATGACCTGGGTGATCTTTAGAATCTCATCGATAAACTCATGTGGATCCTCGTCCACCTTTGACCCAAGAAACTCTGGAGGGTTCATCGTTAGAAAATCTTTTACTCATGCTGTCGCCGCATTCCCATTCTGACGGACATGCTCTACCACCTGCTGATTGACCTGGGCAGTCAAGCCCTATGCTAGTACCTGCATTGCTGCCCTAAATTCAGCATGAACAACTGGCTCCGGTGCATGGTGCTCATGGGCTGGTGGGGCCTGTTGGTGCCCGTCCCCGTTGCCATTCTCGTGGCCATTTTCATTTCCATTTATTTTACTGTTAACTCTGCTGAGAGGCATGATTTTGCAAATGCGTATAGCACGAGTTAGAAGGATAGAGAGACATTTCACTGCACTATATAGATCATGAAAGAAGGGAACATTTCCTAAATGTTTCGTAGCCTCTTCGACATAAGTGTGGAGCGCTTCACACCCATGAAAAAGACTCTACTTAACGCGACTTTCAGACACCCTAGGACACTTCAAAACCTATTGCTCTGCTACCAAGTTTGTCACAACCTGAATATGGGCCCGGATTGAGACACGGGACAAGGAGCCCCGAGAGACTCCAAGTTGATCCATGGCATGAACATACATCTAACTCAATTAATAAAAGCAGAAGATTTATCATAATAAACATAGAGGAAGTCTAAACATTACATAACATTAAAATACAAGAATCTGTAGCTGATTATACACTGTCTGAAAAAGCCTCTAATTCTGATGAGTTGATGGGACAAGACCCCAACTAACTCTCTAAGTCTGAAACTGAAACTACAAAACTAACTGATAATGAATGGTCCTTGGGAGATGAGGACTCACCAACTGAGACTGGATACTAACTCCGGAAACTGGCTAGTGGCGAGGCTAGGTCTGAAGATTAGAGCCTGTATCATGACACGATACAACATAGATTATGCGGTTAGTATGTGGAATGAACCGAGTATGCATGGTAAATAAAAACGCTTAAGTAAGTAAAATCAGTAATAATGCATTTCATAAAACATAATCAAGATAAGATTCTGGGTGTAAACCTTGCATGCTATTTTATGAAATCATGATCTGAACATAACTACACATCATAACTGATTCGAATGACCCAAAGTTGAAAACTGATAATCATAAGTAAAACTAAACATTGGGTCAAACCTACTTAAAAGCATATATATGTATCATGAATGATAAACATGCATAACTGAAATTATGAGGAACAATGGGAAACTCGTCATATAACCGACATTACCATGATAGAGCTTACGTGGTCCCGACTATCACACTCAAGTGGGTAGAGCCATCCAAAGCCTTGCCAGGATTAAGGACGCTACCATGATATTGATATTAAGCTGAAGGCCCCTTGGGGCAGGGGAAAGCTCACAAAGGAGGTCCCAAATAATTTGATCATACCTACGTTCGCTCGTAGTTATGAGGCATAGGGTTGACTGACCCTTAGCCTACTCGGTGCTAGACACTACTCCCAAAAACATGCATATGCTCTCCATCATTTTTCAACGAAGCTTACCATCATCTAGTGATGAAGCTGAATAATCATACACATATAAAATTTGAAATCATACATGAGGAGCCTTGGATCAAACCATACCACTAGTTGAACATAATTGGGAGTCTTGACTCCAAAAACATGTGGTAAGCTAATTGACATGAAATCGTAAATCATACTTGAACATATGGACTTGACCAATACTTATACATGCTTGAAAAATACTAGATTCACTTGAAAACATGATCATAAACATTGGTAACTTGAAAATACGTTTTTCTCATAATATCTCATCATATTTGAACATACATCGTAGACCTCAACTTTCATGAACTTTCATGGATAAGCATCATAATTTATAAAACTTGACAACATGATTTATAATTGAAAGCATTCTAAAACTTACCCATGAATCATAATTCAACAATAGAAACATGCTTAGAACATACCCATGGTATAAACTTAGGGAATTCATGCATTAGGTTAAAATCCCATGGAATCAACATGTTGATTTTCATGAATTAGAGGGGGATTGGGCATGGGTGCGAACAAATTCACCCATTCATAACCCTACATACATGAGAGAATCTGATTCTACAATTTTCTGATTGCCCAAGGAATAATTGAGGAAGAACCTTGAGAGATTGATTTTGATCACCATAGACTTTTAAACTTGCATGCATAAATTAGGAATAACTTATAATGAACTTACCCTCCTTAAAACACACTGTTCATCGCTTAAAACGATGTATTTTATGCCTTAGGATCATAGAAATTACAAAAAATCCCTTACAAAATTCATAGGAAAAATTAGACTGTCAGTCCCAACGAGGGACTAGATGAGCCGTCATCCTTGGCCACGACTCGTGGCCACAAGTCATCAAGTGCACCACCAAAACTTCACCTGGGGCTCAGCACGAGGAACGTAACGAGTCGTTACTGGTGACCACAACTCAGGATCACCTCTCGTTGCCTTTACTACCCAAATTCCTCTTCCTTCAACCAACGTTGACCACGACTGACTCAACCGGTCGTGGTGCTGACCATGACTCGTGGTCATGTCTGTGGTGACCCAAAAACTTGAATTTCCAACTTAAGTCAAACTTCTCACCACGAGTCACTTGACGACTGCTTATCCTGACGGGTTACAGGACGACTCGTTTTGTGACCTAGTACAAAAAATCGTATTTTCTCCATTTTAATTCCCAGGTCTGATCTTAGGATATTTGGGGTATAATAGGCTATGGCCCAGCCACCAATTCAGTAGCTCCACTAGCACGCTCATTTCAACAGGGTACATCCACTAGTGCAGGTGATGGTCAGCGGCAGAATAGATTTTATGCCCTCTCATCTCGTCAGGAGTAGGAGGTCTATCTAGATGTCGTCAGTGGTATGTTACGAGTACTCCATCTTAATGTGTATGCATTTTTAGATCTAGGGGACTTCTTATCTTTTGTGATTCCTTATGTTGCTATTAGTTTCAGAATCAGTCCCGAAGTTCTATCAGAACCCTTCTTAGTCTTTACTCCAACGGTGACTTAATTATAGCTTGACGGGTATACAGAAATTTCCCTATCACAGTCATTCAGAAAGTCACCTCATCTGACCTAGTAGAGTTAGACACGACCAATTTTAATGTTATTTTTGGTATGGATTGGTTGCATGCATGCTATGCCTCAGTTAATTATGGAACCCATACGGTAGAATTCTGATTCCCGGGTAAGCCAGTCCTAGAATGGAAAGGTAGTTCATCTGTAACCTGTAGGTTATTTTGTTTCCTATCTCAAGGCCAAGAAGATGACTTGTAAAGGCTCTGTATACCATCTAGTTAAGACTCATGAGAAGAATTACCCGATGCACAACCTAGAGTTGGCAATGGTGGTGTTTATATTGAAGATTTGGAGACACTACTTGTATCAAGTGCATATGGATGTTTTCACAGACCAGAAGAGCCTTCAGTATGTGTTCACTCAAAAGGACCTGAATTTGCATCAAAGGAGGTGGCTAGATCTTCTTAAGGACTATGACATGAGTGTCCTTTATCATTGGGCAAGGCCAATGTAGTGGCGGATGCTCTTAGTAGTTTTTCCATGGAGAGTGTGTCTCGTGTTGAGCATTGGAGGAAGGAGTTAGAAAAGGATGTCCATAGGATTGCTCGTTTAGGGGTTCGCCTTGTTGACTCGGTAGATAGTGATGTCATTATTCAGGATGGTTCGGAATCTTCATTGGTAACCAAATTCAAGGTTAGGAAATATGAGGATCTTATCTTGGTAAAGTTAAAGGAAGCTGTCAAGAATCAGAAGGTTGAGGTCTTCTCCTAAGGGGGAGATGGTGTACTTCATTATCAAGGTCATTTATGTGTTTCGGGTTTGATGATTTGAGAGAAAGAATGTTACACGAGGCTCATGGATCTCATTATTGTATCCACCCAGGTGCTACCAAGATGTACCATGACCTACGGGAAGTCTATTGGTGGAATGGGATAAAGAAGGACATAGCGGAGTTTGTGGCTAAGTATCCAAATTGTCAACAAGTGAAAGTTGAGCATCAGAGACCTAGAGGTATGCTACAAGACATTAGTATTCCTACTTGAAATTGGAAAGAGATTAATATGGACTTCATCACAAGGTTGCCTCGTACACGCCGACAGTATGACTCTATTTGGGTGGTTGTAGATAGGTTGACCAAAGCAGCACATTTCCTACCGATCAAAACTACCGATTCAGCTGAAGATTATGCTAGATTATATATTCGGGGGTTATTTTGGTTTCATGGAGTTCCCTTATATATTATATTAGATAGAGGTACTCAGTTTACCTTACAGTTTTGGAGATCGTTTTAGAAGGGACTTGGTATTCAGGTCAAGCTTAGAATGACTTTTCACTTGCAGACAGATTGGCAGGCTAAGCAGATCATTCAGACTCTTAAGGACATGTTGAGAGCGTGTGTGATTGAGTTCAAGGGTAGTTAGGATGATCATTTTCCTCTCATTGAGTTTTCCTACAATAACTGTTACCACTCCAGCATTCAGATTGCTCCGCTTGAGGCTCTCTATGGGCAGAGATGTAGATTTCCTGTTGGTTGGTTCGAGGTAGGTGAGCTACATTGATAGCACCAAATTCAGTTCATGAGGCCATGGAGAAAGTCCAGCTTATTATAGAAAGTCTAAAAAAAGCTTAGAGTCTTCAGAAATCTTATGAGGATATTAGACGGAAAGAGCTTGAGTTTGAAGTTGATGATTGGGTGTTATTGAAGGTGTCTCCCATGAAGGGAGTTATGAGGTTCAGAAAGAATGGAAAGCTAAGTTCCCGATATGTTGGTCCTTATAGGATTCTACGGCGAGTTAGCAAAGTGGCATATGAGTTGGAGCTACCAGCGGAGTTAGCCTCGGTACATCCAGTTTTTCATGTATCTCTATTGAATAAGTGCATTGGTGACCCGTCCTTGGTTGTCTCGGTGGAAAGCATAGGTGTGAAGGATAGCCTTACCTATGAGGAGGTTTCGATTGAGATCCTTGATCGTCAAGTTCTGAAGTTGTGAAACAAGGAATAGCTTCAGTGAAGGTTTTATGGAGGAATCAGATTATCGAGGGAGCTACGTGGGAAGCGAAAGCAGACATGCTGGCTAAATACCCGCATCTTTTCCCTTCTGGCTCAATTTTAGCATGTGGTATCATCTTCCTCCTTGGTACTCTATTTAGTTTCATGTCAAGTTCATGTCTCTCAGTTCTTTTCATATTTTAGCATGTGTGTATGTTTCATAAATTCACTTCAGTTATGTATTTCAGTCCGAAGTTTGTCACTCCATCAGTTTTCAGCTTTAGTTGTTTAGTTTTGGGATTGCAGTTCCTTTCATATCTTTTCAATATGCTTAATCTACATTCGAGGACAAATGTTCTCAAGGGGGAGATACGTAACACTCCAAAAGTTCCTAAGACTTGATTCAAAATTAGAAATATGATCAGTAGAAAAAGTTGAAAAATGTCTTAGAACGACTCGTATGAGTTGTGGGAAGGAGTAACGGGTCATAGGTCTGATTCATGGTAATTTTTTGGTTGACATGTTCCGGACTAATGAGTCAAGGTACTACCCATTGGTTGATGCAAATGGTCATGTTCTGGAGTCGTCATGTGCTTCAGGGGTATCAGGGTTGGATGGTATGAGTCGTGGTATGACCCGTTGTAGGGAACAATAAGTCATGGTTTGTACTTGTGGGAAGGATCTGAGATGTTGGAAGCAGTTGCAATCGATGCGTCCAATGGGTCATTGTCACAAGGTACAACCCGTTGTTTAGGTCCATTGGAAGAATTCAGAAACATTGCATGAATTTAGTAGAGGACAACGAGAGGAAGTGACGAGTCATTGTGACCAGTAACGACTCGTCCTTCCTAGCCGTCGTTTGAAAATCAGTGATTGGAGGAGTAAGGCAGGTCTGGCAATGGGAGGAATCCACTGGTCGTTGTTCCATGGTATGACCCCTGGTATGGCTCGTGGAATCTAACAGTGCCCTTTTTCCTACAAAATCTTTAAGGGTATTTTCATAATTCCTAAGCACTTAAGTCCTAAACTACGTCGTTTTAATTCCTGAAAGGAGTGTTTTAAGAGGGTTTAACCTATATCAAGTCATTAGGCTTTCCCATGCATGCAAAACTCTGAATTCTCTTGGTAGATTAATTTATAATTCCCTTAATTCTTCCCCAATTCTCTTGGACTTTCAAAGATAAGTTGAGAATCACTTTACCTAGGTATGTAGTGCTATGAATGAGAGTTTCCTTTCACTCTCATGCCCAAATTTCTGCTCAAGTTCATAAATTCAAGTATATAAACTTATAGGGTTTTAACCCAAATTTTATGAAATTCTCTATAATATATCTATGGATCAATTCCCCTCATGTCCCAAAGCATGTTTTAAGATTTATGGGCAGATTTTATAGACAAATTGATTATAAATTCATGATTTCAAGTTTTTAGAAATCATGCCCTATTATGCAAGTTTTATGAAAAGTCAAGTTTATGATTCATGATTTGAAGTATGATGAGATATTTAGCATGAATGAATGTTTATGTTACCCATGTATAAACTCATGATTTCAACTTATGAATTCTAATTTAAGTATTTATGATTTTAAGATTTGGGCAAGCCCACACAAGTTAAGTATGTTTTCAGGATTCAACTCAGCTTTATAAGATCAGCTTGCCATATGGTTTGATGTCAATACTCCTGATTCAGCTTATGGTATGTTTCGAGCTAGTACTCCCCATATTCAGATTTCGGACTATGCATATAACTATGATTTCATCTTTCATTGAAAAATGATAAAAGCACTATTCATGTTTTTGAGAGTAGTGTCTAGCACCGAGTAGGCTTGGGGTTCCAAGGTTCCCCGGTTTCAGAAACTACGCGCCAACGTAGAGTTATATACTTACATTGGGACCTCCCTTGAGAGTTTTCCCCTGACCCCAAGGGGCCTCAACTTGATATCGATATCATGGTATTTTCCTTAGCCCTGACAAGATTTTGGACGGCTCTGCCCATTTGACTGTTATAATTCGGGAATCAAGTAAGCTCTATCATGATGGTGTTGATTGTGACGAGTCTTCCATAGTTCCTCATGATTTCAGTTAATCATATTCATAACTTTTGATATTATATTTTACAGCGGTTTTAACCCAATGATTAGTTTATGAGCTTTTACTTATGATTTCAGCTATGACAAATCATATGATTTTTATTTTTAACT
Organism: Datura stramonium; assembly: GCA_018107945.1. NCBI lineage: Eukaryota > Viridiplantae > Streptophyta > Magnoliopsida > Solanales > Solanaceae > Datura > Datura stramonium. The sequence goes on from JACEIK010001291.1 coordinate 104,613, forward strand.
TTGGGTCATTCTGTTCAGATATGATACTCAGATTATGACTATATATGTCTCACATTCAGATTTTACCATGTAGTCCTTACTCTTATGATATATTGATTTACATTTATATGCATGATTTCAGTTAACAGTTACTCAACATATTTTACTTACCTTACATACTTAGTACATTCCAAGTGTTGACCCCATACTCTATGCTATATCATTTCATGATACAGGTCCTGGCGATCAGACTCAGTTTCGCCGTTAGTCCAACTCCCCCACAATTTAGCTCAGTTCCTATTGTTGGTAAGTCCTCATATTTTGAGTACATTCAGTTTAGTGTTGGATTATGCTATTTCAGTTTCATACTTTAGCGAGCTAGTTGGGGATTTTGTCCCATTAGCTCGTCATACATTTTAGAGGCTTATAAGATATTATATAAATTTTCATCTTTGTCGAGTGTTGAGTTTGTTTATTGTCGTTGTATGCGTTGTGTTATTCAGACTTCTTCTTATTCATGTTTAAATTATTAGTTCCTCTTTGATGTATGCTCTTTTGTTGTTATGTTCGTTCCATGGATCGACTTGGAGCCATTCGTGGTTCTAGGTCCCGTGTCTCAATTTGGGGTCCAGCTCGGATCATGACACGAATTTTAATTAGCCTTTAATTTGAATAGGCATGTTTTGTCATTTTGACATGTTACGTGATCCTATTAGCTCTTTCATTTGATTTGGTGTGACATGTTATTTGACACGTGGCACCAATTTGGGCCTCTAGGATAAGGTGACATCTTGGGCCAGTGATCTTGGGCGTATTTCTACGTCCGCTTTTCGTATATTACCCATATTTTGAGAATAATATGAACTTATAGGTGTATGTTTTGATTTAATAACTCTTGATTGTGAACTAAAGAATGTCATCAGGTATTTTATAGGAAAATGTGGTGGAAAATGACCTAGAATGAGCTATCAAGGAGATTTCTGAGCTTGGGAGCAACTTTGGATGAGTTTTTAGATAAAATCGAGTTGGTGCTATGGCTGGCGCCTAGCACCAGAGCCCAAACTTTAGAAAAATCAAAGTGTAGCAGCCTGGCGCACTAGGAGGCACCCTGCGCCAGACCATAAACTTCAGATGGAGAAAAATCAATAGATAAGATCTTTGGGAGACGTGCCATGCCTACCCCAAAACTTCAGAAGAAATTTTATTATGCAGATAGGTGCACTGGGAGGCGCGCTGGTCCTGAGGTTATCCAGAAATGGGGTTTTGGAATATTTTATTCTGAACCTAAGAAGGTATAAGGGGGTATTTTCCACCACTATACATATTAACCCTAAACGTTTTTAGAAGGATATCACTATTTTATCGAGGAACAGAGACGAGGGGATGCACCATTAGGTTTCTCTTCTTTTTACTTTTCCCAAGTCATTACTCTGTATAAATACTTTAATTTTTTGGGTTTTTTAACATAAGCGGCTAAGTACCCTTATTCTTGGGTTATGGCCAAAAACATTAATATTTAGTTGAAAATTAAATTGACAAAGTTAGTTTATCGTATTGCTTGTTCTTATATTCTTGATCCTACTATTTTGATTCTTGATCACCATTAAAATAAACTTATAATCTTGTTGTGAACTCGAAAGAAAAATCAACAAGACAGAAAGAAGAATATAGGGGTAAAGATCTCTTCTCTATATGAAATTTAGAATTGATTATGACTATGATAGAAATATACCTAGAAAGTCTTTTTCAATTTTTACATGGGAGAAGCAACTTCATTCATATGTATTATCCTTGATCATAGGAATCTGGACTAGAATTGCATGTGAATAGGTGATTAGAGGCTCAAAAGATCATAATAATATAATTAACCCCACAAATCAACAACCAGATGAACTAACTAATCAAGGAAATTGGATACTAGATATGATTGCTGAATAAGGTCATAACCCTGGAATCCATACAAATAGTAATCACAAACATTTACTTGCTTTATAATCGTTATTTTTGGCTTAGACTAAACAATAATCAATATACTTTTGGTTACTCTTCGGACTTGATAAAATCAACGGTAATTGAATAAACTAGAAGTTGTTAAATCACTAGTCCCTGTGGGATCAGTATCTGGACTTCACTATCCTATACTACCTATCGATCGCACAGACTTGCGTGTGCATTTGGACGCAACAGCCAGTAAGGTGGGGCATCATTTGTAGCCCAAATCGATGGACTAGCTCAATAAATTTAGAGCATTAATTAAATTCATATTTATTTTACTTAAATAATTAACCCAATTATATTAATCGATAATATTTATTTGGACTAATATATCTTGAATTCAATAAAATTTAATTTTCTTGCAAATTTAAATTCAATTATATTTCATTTTTCACACATGTCCCTATTTCAAGGCTTGTTGATCTTTTTCCTTAAAGACTAGGCTTGAAGTAATAATTAAAATTCTGATCATCTTTATTTGAAAATGATCCACTCTCTGATTTTACTACTCAAATTAAATATTTAAAAATAAATTGACCAAGTAAAATTACATGACCAAGACCAGAGTAAATTCCCATGTTAAATAAGGAGCCTTATAACTTTGCCCCTATATAACTCCCACGTTGAAGATTTTCTTTCCTTAAAATTTGACAAAATCTTTGATTTTGCAGTTTTTTTTTAAAATTATTTCATTCTTTACCTTCACCACTTAATTCTAGTGTTAGAGGGAGGCAAATATTGCCAACCAAGAGGCGGCAATAGCTATCTTGTACCAATTCAATAACAATAAT